>SEYY01024649.1:0-25000 GCA_009176605.1 Armadillidium nasatum | reverse complement strand
TCATCTTCTGTGAAGACATCTCGTTCATCCGTGACGATGATCACTTTTTTAGGACGCCTATTCCCCTGAAGTTCCACCTTCAAAAAGAGAACATGGAAAAATGAAAAACCACAAAAAATAAACAAATATTATTCAAACTCAAAGAAAAAACATATTTGATACTCACCAACTCATCTATTTGTTTCTTGTAGGTCTCATAAATCTCTTTCTCAAACCTATTTAATTTCTGTTACAAATATAAAACAAAGGCAATTATTATATACTTTATCTTAGAATAAATTAATAACCATTTATTTAGTATCAACTTACCAAATAATGTAAAATGCCTCTTCTAAATTTCCATTCATATAAATGTTTATGTTTATTGTAAATCACTAAAGTAAAGACATTCATCAGGTGGCAGAGACTATAATTCTAACGAAACTCACCCGCTCATTTTCACTTCATATATAAAACTAGTCTCCATTACTTTTCAACAGTCTAAAGATCTTACCAGCCTTATAATAAAGTACTTTTTATTAATTATCCATCTCTTTTCTTACATCTCCACTATTCCCATGAATTCCACCTATTTTCCTACGAATGAAAGAAGTTTCCACATTGGCCTTTGCAGCGCATCATGGCAATGTTAATCTCTAATTTCATTATAAATGAGATAGATACCAGTCAAATTGAAAAATCTAAAATACTTTTCACATACACCATCAAGAAGAGAAGAAATATTCCTTCCTTTTCTATACAAACCAGGTGCCCACGTTAAAAACCACAATGAGAAAAAAAGTAGGGTCATTAATCTAGAAACAATTATAGTTTGTACACAATGAACCAACATCAACTGCACTTTACATCTTTTCTTTTACTGTATGTGATATTCGTTTTTGGTCTTACCTCCTCCATCCAACAGACTTTCCTTTTCTTTGACATTAGATATTGACTTTATAACAAGATAAAAAATGTTCATGTGAAACGTCCACTGTTTGATGAATATTTTCACTCACTATCCAAATAACAAATAGCTCTTGCTTATTCATCCAAACTTTGCTTGCATCTAGACTTTTACATCCAATAATGGTAATTATTTCTTGAAAGTTTAACACCAAATTTTACAACCTTCAACATTAAAAACTGTAAATTTTATATTGACCTCCTTATTCAAAATTCACTTAAGTGCACTTGCTCTTAAATACAGTTTTAATTACAGCCCTTTTCAACTTATATTCATGTGTCATCTGTTTATGTCTGGCAACACATCCAACTTAACTGCACATTGGGAGAGGGTTAATCCCAATTTTAAAATAAATACAGAACCAGCTGTATTACAGTCATAGCTGTGCCCCAGACCTCATCTGCATATTTCCATCTGGGTTCCTATATTTACTATCTCAGAACCTGTATTTCTTTCTGCTTCAATAAATGTTCAATTGTTTGTGGTGGTATTGTTAAATTCCCAGCCTTCCTGTCCTGCCAAGGATATCCACAATACGTTGGATATAAGCCCCATGAATTAAACATCTTTACTTTTCTTTTATAAGAAGCAATTCGTAGCTTTTTTAATATTTAAATAAAGACGATAATAATTATTTTTTAACAATTTACTGAAATATCAAAATGTTCATCATCGAATGGAACTTCATCCTGAGAAACTAAGTTCTTACAGCATCACCAAAAAAGCCAATATGCCTCTATATATATATATTTCAATATATTTTAATATATTTCTATATATCCTCTCAAATCATCTCAAAATTTCTACCTTTTTCTACCTGTCTTTGATGTAGTAGAAGTTAAAGGCTCTTAAATCAGTTCAACTTCAGCATAGAGGTATTAACCACAGAACAATTTGCTCTCTATATATATATATATATTATATATATATATATATATATATATATATATATATATATATATATATATATATATATATATATATATATATATATATATATATATATATATATATATATATATATATATATATATATATATATATAGAGGAGGGCTTGCAAGTTTTAAACTTTAGAGCTCAAGTTGAAAAAAATTGGTGTGCAACTTATTACAAAATTGTTGGAGCGAAGTGCAAGAGAAGAAAAAAAGACCAAATTTAATTTTATTTTAGTCAATTACTGAAATTCTCAGCCAAATCTTGAAGAGGGTCATTTTCCTTTCATAAAAATGAACTTTTCAAAGTTGATGGATGCCATGGCTGCTCTCCTTGGCCTCAGAATGTCTGACCCTTGACTGAAGTTGCAGAGTCCTTAGTCTGACATTGTACGCCCAAAAGGAAGGATATAGTCACTCAAAACGTATTGTATGATGCAAAACTGGACCATTTAGTTCCTCCCCTACCCTGTATTCCACTAGCCTCTAAACTAGGTCCACCTCAAAACTGATTCAATCACAATTACTTCTCATATTACACTTTTGTTTTTAATTTTATTTGACTACACATTCACTCTCACTTTTTTTCATATAATAATGCTCGTAAGTCGAAAATATAAAAATGCATTTACACAATAATTAATAACAGAGGCAAGTTTTACCTTTAAAATAACATAAAGAATAGTCCTCAAAACATGCTGATTGCATTTGTTTACAACTTTATATATAAAGTTGCATTTCTGATTTTAAGAACATATTCATTAATCATTATTCAACATATATTTTCACAATTACACCAAAAAACTTGGCAAATATTGTTGATCATGTTTTATATTCGTTTCCTAACCTTTTCTTGGAAATGTTACAAAATCTTAAGCTCTTCAAAATCAATGGTAAGGCCCAAATGTTATCGCAAGTCACTTAACTACAACCCAAGTTGCGCTCTTGCCAACCTCTGCATAATAAAAAGTTCACTCTTAAAAAAAGTCAGTATTTCTCTGGCTTAAGGGAAAGGTTCGTCCCTCGTTCTCGCATGTGTACTGCAAAGTTGCGAACCTCCGATCTTTACCAGCCAACCTCTACGCTAATCTCAATATAATAAAAAAAGAGCAATAATATAATTCTCTCTAAACTCCTACAGAGAAAGGTCGCCTATCAAGGATTTTAAAAAAAAAAAATGGTGAAGAAATAACATATAACTCAGTTCCCTGGCTAAGAACCGCACTCCTCAAAAGGGCTCAGCCGTGAGTGATGGTGATAACTTAAAAAAAAAAGTTCAAGAGGGCTATTTTCTCAAAAGTTTGCCAATGCAAGGGTGCTAGTCACTTACCTAGAGCGAAACTTGCACATTCGCTTGTGAACTTGTTCACCTCTGGTATATATATATATATATATATATATATATATATATATATATATATATATATATATATATATATATATATATATATATATATATATATATATATATATATATATATATATATATATATATATATATAGTATGAATAGGAGTGCTCCTATTAGGTAAAATTTTCAGTGTGAACAAAAGAACAAAACATGTAGTCAACATTAAATTTAATTAAGACTTTAAACAAAAGTTTATTAAATATAATCTAAAGTTACAAAAGTATCACAAATTAATTATCTACGTTTCGGCTTTTCTTTAAATATACTTAAGCAATTATCAAGAGTGCATTTTTGTAAATGGGAAAGAAATATTATATAATGTAAAAAACATATATGAAAAACACCAATGCATAATAATTACACCAAAGAAAAAAACCCTCCAAACAATTACAGGAGAATGTAAGGATGGAGTGGAAGCTAAATTCTAATTGATTATATTAACAGAAGGAAAAAAAGATGATCAATAAATATAAGAGCATACTAACTCGTGTAAATGTCAACAATTACACAGACACACACAATATGTAAACATGCAACACATACAAGCACATGCAAACACAAACATGTATACATATGCACATACATATTATATTCTATATATATATTATATATATATTATATATATATATATATTTTATTATATATATATATATATATATATATATATATATATATATATATATATATATATATATATATATATATATATATATATATATATATATATATATATATATATATAAGAAATCTGCATTCAAATAAACATGTATCAATAAAGATAGCCCATAAATAAGAGAATAAAGGGAAACTATCACATTTCCAAGTGCCCACCTCATGCAAATGAAAGACAACGAAACGATTGGGATCACATGAATATGGAAAAGATAATCCAGAGAAAAAGATGAAAGGTCAAGGGAATTAGAAAGATCCTAAAATAGTAAAAGAATGGAGGGGAAAAAAGGAGGAGGGAAAATGGTTATGTAGAGGTGTCTAGAATATATGGAGAGGACATGCCAGTGTGTTACTATTAAATTGAGATTTGTGTTTAGTAATTTAAATATATTCAAAGATGCGAAGAGACAGTGGTGGAATCAAAAATGGAAAAGTAGTGTTGGATGGGAAAAGTACTACAGGAAAGTGCATGGGAATGGATATTAGAGTGTGACAGAGAGGTAATGAGCAGGGAAGTGAAATGAGAAAGACCTTCGTGTTCAAATATACAAGTTCTTAAGAGTCTAGTGGTTGAACCAATATAGCTTTTTGAACAGGAGGGACATGTGTATTTGTATACTACGGAGGCTCTGAGAGGAACAGGTAAGGATGATTTATAATAGAGGAATGAAGAGATTTTGAGAGATGTACTATAGGTGAAACGTATATGTAGGTGGGAAAAATGAGGAAAGGGTTTTGCGCAATTTAGACGTGAAAGCAATGGTAGGCGAATTGAGAAAAGGGAAAGGGAATTTAAAATATGTAGTCTTTTTTTGGGCAATGTATAGTGGTGAAGGAGGATGATATTTGGTATCAAGAAAACTAGAAATGTGTTTAAAGATCAAGTTGGGGGGGGGGGAAGTTATGTTGCTTGAATAGGTTACGAAGGGAACAGAATTCAGTATGTAAACTAAGATAAGTGGAGGAGAGACTGTGAGCTCTATGTATAAAAGTAATGATGGTGCTGATTATATACCTGAGTGGGGAAGAACTATAGAATTTATTTTATATTATTTAATATTTCTTTCAAATTTACAGAAATGCACTCTTGATAATGACAAGTATATTTAAAGAAAAGCCGAAACGTAGACCATTAATTTGTGATTGCATTTGTAACTATAAATTATATTTAACAAACTTTTATTTAAAGTCTTAATTAAATTTAATGCTGATTCCATGTTTTGTCATTTTGATCACACACTATATATATATATATATATATATATATATATATATATATATATATATATATATATATATATATATATATATATATATATATATATATATATATATATATATATATATATATATATATATATATAAATGCGCCAACTTCTTATGAACAGCATAATAATTAATATATAATATATATATATATATATATATATATATATATATATATATATATATATATATATATATATATATATATATATATATATATATATTATAATATATATATATATATATATATATATATAGTGTGTGTGTGTGTGTGTGTGTGTGTAAGTGTATGTGTTTTTAAGTAATATTTAATTTTTTTTTATTGTTTTATTTAATTTTATTTCACATGTGTAAAGTAATTGTTTGTTTGATAATAAAAATTATGAAAGATCAAATGGCTCGATGACAATACACTTTTCCTATGAAGTTATGAGGCGACTAATGAATCAGTTTCCAGCAAGATTAGAAGAAAATAAATAAAGAATATATTCACAATAGGTAGCAGTAGGCAAGTCATTACGAGAACACACAAATATTTACCTATATTTGATGAATGAAAGGAAATGTTATACATTAAAATGTTCATATTAACAAAGCAGGATTCTAGAGTTACATCCTAAAATTAAATTTTGCATGCTAAGGGAAAAAAAAAAAAACAAGACTATAAATGATCTGCTAGTTTGTCCTTATAGTTCATTCTCTTTATAATTTTAAAATTGCATTCTAAAATCATGACCACGATCCTTATTGTGTCTCATTATAATTATTTTCAGTTACACATTCATCAACTTACAGAATCTATATTAATAATAATGTACTTTCATTCTTCCCATCTATTATATTACAATGAAAAAAAAAAAAAAAATGAATATTTAAAAATATCTAATCTTTAATTAGGATCATTAATAAATTTATCCAATAACACGCTCTCCACCATCTTACAAACTCTAGTAAGCAAATACACACTTTCAGCGCATTCCTTTTCGCTACATTCAAAGATTCTTAATCTTTATTTCATAAACCTTGACAACTAATCTTACATTTTTAATCATCACCTTTTCAGTTTATAAAAATTTTCTTCATTTAAGAGTAATTTAACATAACTCATTTAATTCTCATATTTTCATTCAATAGACAAATAGATCCCATTTTTAATATACTTATACGAATTTATCAGTTTTTTTAAATTTCTATTAAAAATCCTGCAAAAATGTGATTATCATTTTTCTGAGAAAATTTTGTTAAGTTTCAACTCCAATATTTAGTCCTCTACTTGCAAAATGAGTTATAACTATCATCTATTGAAAAATATTAATACTACTCTTACACACCTTGGATAAATGAGATTAATAAGGAACAAAATATAAACAAAATATCCCCTATCCCAATTCTCTTACTTCAACTTTCACCTAAAAAGAAACTGAAAACTACAAACAAAATAATTTATCAGAAAATATATTTCTATAGTTACTTTGAATTGAAGTTATGCATAAAATTGTGTTTCTGCTTTTTAGCTTTACTTCCAGGATATTCCATGTTTTATCGATTATTCTTAAATATAATTTCTTGCATCATAATAATAATAATAATAATAATAATAATAATAATAATAATAATAATAATAATAATACCTTTAAGTCAAAGATGACATTTGAATTTACATCCTCCGAATTATCTTCATTAAAAACAATATTTCTATTTTTGAGTTTTACGTCTTTCGCTTCACTTGTGTTTGTCTGTTCATTGCTTGTCTTTGCCTCTTCGTTACTTGTCTTTGCTTGTTCATTACGAAGTTTTAATATTCTATTAGTTATTTTTCTCCGAACAGAAAGAAAGGTAGAGGTTGGTGCAAAAGAAACTCCATCCTTGTCCAGGTCACCTGATCTGCTCTGAAAATTATACACAATTTTTTATACTAAAAATAAATTATCGACATAATCTCACTAAAATATATTATAAACAATGTAAATAAATTAAAAAAACATATTGAGTTATAAAATATTCATTTTAACATTAAATTTTTCTTGTTCTAGAACACATAAAAATATAACATAGATCAGATAAATATATAATTAATTATTTAATCACTTCAACCAATTTTAAGATTTTACCATCAACATTAACATAAGAACATTAATGTATGAACAATTTTTTACTGATGTAACCAATATTTTTCAATTTGTTGGTTTCCTTTACCCTCTATGTTGATGTAACATAGGCATATATTTAATAATCATACATAGCATATGAAGTGTTGCCCTCATTTACCTTTTCATCACTGGACCTTACTGTAATTCTAATAACTAAGAAAATCTGTTTTTGATTTTTATTTTTATTCTCAAAAGAATGTTACTCATTTTTTTTCAGAATTCCTTTTCCCATCTCCTCAATTACAAGTCAGCCCTACCCACTTCCTTTCAGTTCAAAAGCTTCATATCCAAAGTCCAATATGATTATCCTTTACATTAGTTAAGTAAAACCTCTCTTCCCCAAATGCTTTCCATTCTCAAGGGATTACATCTCTTATTTTTAAACAAAGGGAGATATTTACTGCCACTCTTTGACACATCTCCTCAAAACAAAATGTATGTCAAATGTTTTAATAACCAAATACCAGTATGTATGAGTGCAATGATGGTTCTATCAGGCACCACATGGAATTGAAGTTCACTTCCTCCTTCACCAGTGAGAGTAATCAACCGTGATAATTTGTTCACTCTCACTACAGAAAAATCAATAAATCACAGTTGGAGTAAATGTAGTTGACAGATGAAAGTAACAAGAATGTTTTTAATGACAAGATTTGTCTACAACCCCAATGTAAATGTTTATAAATTTACAAGAAGAAAGATAAAACTCCAAAAACGGATAAATTTCTTTTATTTTTAAAAAAAGTTTTATAAGCAAATTTCGTACTTCAATTTTTTTCAAAAAATTTTCCACCTTTTGAAAGGTGAAATTATTATTATTATTATCTATTTTTTCAGTGATGTACCAAATTTTATACGTAAAAAAAATTTCCAATTAAACTTTTTTTTTTTTTTCAATAAATTTTTTTTTTTTTTAAAATTATTTTTAAAAATAAAAAAAATTAATTTTATATATATATATATATATATATATATATATATATATATATATATATATATATATATATATATATATATATATATATATATATATATATATATATATATATATATATATATATATATTATGAATAACTGTCATAATTAATTAACCAATCAATATATTTGATTTAAAACGAGTTTGAAAGTACTTTTAAGTCTTAAGAAATCTGAAAAAATTGTTTGATAATTATAAAAAAAATATTTAAAGTTACTTCAAATCACTTTCAATGAGAAACACGTAAATTAGGTAAGCTCTTCATATATATATATATATATATATATATATATATATATATATATATATATATATATATATATATATATATATATATATATATATATATATATATATATATATATATATATATATATATATATAATATATAAAAGTTCTCTATCGATGGGGCAAGTCTTCAATAGTATAAATCTAGAGTAAAAGATTAAAATATGTGTGAGAGACAAGAGGGAAAGAGAGAGAAGAGAGATGAGCGATTTTGTGTAGGTGAGTTAAAAGAAAGTTAATTTAAAGTTACTCCAGAAAAAAAAGTTTAATGAACCATACAAATTTGGTTACTATCATTTTTTGAATTGAAATATGAAATAGATATAAATGTAGCTGATGCTGAATCAAAGGATCGAAATGCTGACAAATCTTTTCTACAGTCACCAAAATATGGAAAATAGACAGGATTATTGGTATGACTTTGAAAAAAATTCACGACAGTTCTTTAAACCCTGTACAAAGTAATCAGAATATCAAGACTTAATAGGTAGGATGCGGTTCACTTTAGTAAAATTTCTCTCCCCAACACTCAGGCACTCCACTTTGAAGCATTCTGCTGCTTTTTTTTTACACTTTCCCCATGTAAAGTTTCCAGTTTTTCAATTTTTTTTATCTTGTGCCAATCATGCCCACACATTACTTCCCTAACACCTCCGATTAATGGTCAGATATCCAAGTAAATACACTTTTAATCTTTAAAATATTTCATATTAATATTTAACATTGACACATTTTTAATATTTACGTCATTTCCTTCTACAAATAAGAAATTGAAATCTCATTATGTTACCGACAACCTCAAAAAATCTTATTACTTCCAACCTCAGTATTATATGTATTCACATAATAAATATTATATAGGTAGACAAAACTTAAAAGTACAACTGAACAATTACTGAAACAAGTTACAGGAAAGTTTTCTCTACATTTACTAAACAATAATAATAATAATAATAATAATAATAATAATTAATCAAACTTACTTTTAAAACGGCAATAATTTCAAATGCACTTCCTTTTTCTGAATAAAACTCGGCATATTTTGGATTGACTAATTCCTTTGAGTAAAAAAAAATAAAAAATGAAAAATAAATAAATATTAAATAAATTTCGGTTGAAGTTTTAAATCTCAAATTTTAATTTCAATTTTAAAATAGAAATTTCCAGATATGGAAATGACAAATAATATATATATATATATATATATATATATATATATATATATATATATATATATATATATATATATATATATATATATATATATATATATATATATATATATATATATATATATATACCATGACTTTCAGCATATGATCTTTTGATTTACAGTGTTGAATTATTCCTTCCAAACTCGTCCTTTGAGTATTTTTATGACATAATACGCAGTCATAAGCCTTTTGGTCTTCATCAATTTTTTCATTTAACACAAGTATGAAGGAGTGTCCTGTAATAATAATAATAATAATAATAATAATAATAATAATAATAATAATAATAATAATGAGAAAATCCTTTCTAACATTTCCACATAAGTAATCTACTTCTCTCCAATCCTTTTGTACGCAGAAAGTTCAAATGACTCTCTATTCGAAAGTAAGATCACAATTACATCACAAATCATAGGGAATAATAATCTTACCTGGTGTATGCAACGCCTTTTGAATTTCCAGTTTCTTTTCTTCGAATGTTTTTCCTTTGATGTCATCAGTAACCTTGGGATCAGAATAAGGTTGCAATGATTCATTTTTCTTTACTACTGTTGCAGGACTACATTTTGCATCACCAATATTAGTAGAAGTTTTGCTTTCCATTGCTGAATTGTTATTTTGGGATGAGGCTAAGGATTTAGTGTTTGGCAGTGATGACATTTTCAGGTTTTTCTTCTTAAAAAAAAATAAATAATAGAAAAAAATTAAAAAATAAAATAATTATGGACTCAAATTCAACAAGATTGTTTTAATTTTTATAAAATACAAATTACAAACTTTAATTACTCATATTTAATAACCAATCTTATCAAAATAATAATAATAATGATAATAATTTATAATAATAATAATAAAAATAATGATAATGATATTTCAATGAAGACGAAGGTCAATATGGATTGAAAAACCTAAAGGTTGAAGATGAAAGCCTAGTGGAATTTGCCGTCTACCGTGGCTCGAACGGTAGGGTGATTGACTCACGTGCTTGAGGGCGCCGGTTCGATTCCTCTTGGGAATCCTAGATATATACTACCTAGAAAAGTTCCTCTCCTCGAATAGGGCAATGCCCGTGAGATGTGAACTTTATTAAAAAAAAAAAAAAAAAAAAAAAATTGAAGTTTTTAGGGTATTAGCTTTTGGAGAGATTAAGAGATATTGATAACTGAGTTTTAGAAGATGAAAGAGCATTAAATAATCTTAAAAGAAATAAAGAAAATTGTAAATTTAAATAAAATGGATATGCTTGAGATCATATTTGTTCCAACTGTCCAATATGAGTGTAAGAAACAGTCCTTAATTTCCGTAGTAAATAAAGGATTGATCTTCTGGAAATGAAAGTTAGTTATGAGGTTTCTGTAGAGTGAAAAGAAAACACAGGATTAGAAATGTAATAATAAATGATATGTGAGCTCCTAGGGGATAAGCCTGGTGGAGACAGAAAATCAAATGCTAATAAGAAGGGATGGACAATGTTCAGAATAAATGAAGAGGAAACAGCTATGAAGGTTTTTAATGTCTCCAGTAATAGATAATTTAGGGGAAGGGGAAAACATAAAAGGAGATGGCTTGATAGAATAAAGAATCTATCAACGGGAAAGAGCATTAGAATGGACGAAAGGTAAAGATGGGTAAAACAAATTCCTTTAAAGAATACAATTATAACATGGAAGAATAAAATTACTTGAGCATTCAGGATTTGCAGCCTGATACCACCTACCTCACAGACCACAGTTAAGTTGGAGACAATAATAATAATAATAATAATAATAATAATAATAATAATAATAATAATAATAATACCTTTAAATTAAGGATGGCATCATTTGAATCTTCATTCCCAACAACTTTTTCACATTTTGGCATTTTTAAATTTGATTTCTCTAACTCAGAATTTACAGATGAATTTTTAACTGTAATTTTTGATTTTGGAATACTAGATTCTGGTTTGACCAAAGACATGTTTTTAGAAAGAGGTTTTGACTTACTCAAAGCTGTTACATTAGCATTGCTATCTATGTCTTTGGCAGAACTTAAGCTCTTTGAAGATAAACGAGGATGAGTTCGCTCAGATTCAGGACTTTTTATTGGTGTTAAAGTTTTCCTAGGAATTATGTTTGTCCAATCTTCTTTTGTCCTTGATAGGATTTTTAAGAAGACCTAATATTCTTTTAAATATAGTAACCCGAACAGAAAAAAAGGTGGAAGGAGGTGCAAAGGTAACTCCATCCTTGTCCAGTTCGCCTGCTCTGCTCTGAAAATTACACAAAATTTTTAGGACTAAAAAATATATTACCAACAATATTTAACTAAAAAGTAACTATTTAAAAAAACAAAAAATCCTAAAAATAAAATACTGAATTTTAAAACACTTAGTATTGAATTTCACAATCTTTAATTTCAAATTTGTCTTTTTCTTGTACTTGACTATGTATATCTTATAAAAATATAAATAATCATTTAATCACTTCAACCCAAGTATATGGTTCTACCATTAATATTAAGATAAGCACACTAAAATTTAGAATTTCTTTAAGATGCAATCTAAATATTCAATTTGCTTGATTATTTTTACGTTCATGAACAATATACAATCGCCATATATTCAATACACTGTATAAATTGTTTGTCATAATTCACTATTTCCTTAATTGGAAGGGAAGTCTTTAATTTTAGTTTTATTCTCAAAAGACTTTTCAACTTCTTCATAATTTTCCTATCCTATTCAACTCTAACCTATTTGCTTGCAGTTCAAACACTTTACTTTATAAGTCTAATATGGTTATTCTTTACATCATTATTGTAAGTGTAACCCCCTTTACCCTGTTTCTATTATCAAAGGATACTCTCATTGATTCGAATTTCCTCCCAATCTTTTCTCTTATTTTTAACCTCTTTCACGAGCGATCCCATAAACAAGGAGAGACATTCACTATCACTTTTAATATTTATGCATTGACAAAACCTTAGCAAAAGGAAATGCTATGTCAAATGTATTGCTAACCAGGTAGAAGATATACATGATATCAAGGCTTGATAGGAGAAAGCCAACTTTATAGTTCAAATGACAGTTAGCTTTCCAATCACAGGCAGAAAAGAAAAATTTCTCCCTTGGCATTCAACTACTTCACTATGAATCACTCACTGGCTTTCTTTTCTTACTCAACATACAGTTTATATTTTTTATTTTGTATCAATCTTGCCCTCGAATAAATTCTTCAATCCTTCTTGATTTTATTTTAACTTTTCTCCACAATTTACTGATTGATACTAAATACTAAAATTTTTTAATATTTTGGTCATATTCCTTCTTAAAATTTTTATTTCACATGCAACAAGAAAGTGAATAATCTTCTACTAATGACCACTTCAAAAATTTTTTAGCACTTCTTGCCACAGGATCTGATTTCACCACAAAACTTTAATTAGGTAATTGCTACATAAAAAGTTGGTGGAAAAATCACTAAAAACAACCAATGTTACGTTATTAAAAAATCATGGATAATTTTCATTATTTTTGTAAAATAATAATAATAAATAAAAATTTCATACTTACTTTTAAAATTGATGTAATTTCCAACTCAGTTCCCTTTTTTGAATAAAAGGCAGCACATTTTCGATTAACCAAATCCTTAAATTAAAAGAAAATATAAATAAATAAAATATATTTATTAAATTTCAGTATCGGTTTTTAATTTCAAGTTTTAATTTCATTTTAAATGGGACTATCCCATATTAAGGATATGGGAAGGTTTGAGTTGTTATTATATAGAACAAGTAGAGAAGATATTTGAATTAAAATTTTTCTGAATCAGTGAAAAGGACAGTTAAAATAAGGGCAATATTTTACAAGTAAATAATTAATAAAAATACAGTATTATCAAATTTACTGAAATATAAATTCAAACACTCTCGATGTTGATATTTCAATCTGGGAGTATCTGGCAATAAATGTTAGCATGTAAACAAAAAGTTCTCCTATTTCCCTTATGGAGATATTAAGTAATGGCATATACTCTGCCCCCATATAAATTCAGAGTAACGTTTTAAATTTTACATCACACCATTTTAACATTTTTATATATTTTTTGGGGATTCCAGATGAAACTTTATTAGGTTTTAAGTATGTGGCAGTGTGAGAAACCATAAAAGGTTTCGTATTGGCCTCTATTTTTTCCCCCCAAGAGTGTACTGTTTGATTAATTTTTGACCAATTATAAATGATAGTTATTAACAGGAGAAATATGCTTTTGACATGGGCTTTGAATAAATGAGAAAATTGCAAAGGAAGGTTTTTATATGCAATGAATAAGAAACAGAGGTAGAGGCATTTTCAAATGGTGGTGGCTGATTGAATAATGAATCTATTAATATGAAAGGGCATTAGCATGGATGTAGGTAATAGACTGAATAGAGAATGACTGAATGGGAGAAGAACTAACTGTACATGGGACATACTTTAGAGGGTTGCAAGTATTCAAACAATTTTATATATATTATATATATATATATATATATATATATATATATATATATATATATATATATATATATATATATATATATATATATATATATATATATATATATATATATATATATATATATACCATAACTTTCAGTAAATGATCTCTTGATTTACAGTGCTGAATCATTCCTTCTAAATTCGTCCTTTGGGAATGCTGATAACATAATACACAATCAAAAACCTCTTTCTCTTCACCAATTCTGTCACTTAATACAAGAATGAAGGAGTGCCCTATGAAAATAAAAATAATATATATTTTTTTGAAGTTCCCATACAGATGTAGGTACTGCTTACCTAAAAGCGACAATACTAGTGTGAAACTTTAACATTAGATTCTGCACTTAGACATAACGAAATGTAGGATTGATACTTGAGTGTTATGTTAATAATAATTTTTTTTTTTTGAGGGGGGGAAAGGGGGAGGAGTTTATTTGTATACACTAATCTTAATACTCGCATCACTACAAATAGAGTCAACATATTCACTAGAACATCTTTTCTAATGAACAAAATATACCTTTTTTCTCTCTCTCATCATTTATTCCTTACACAGAAAGTCAGACTGTCTCTGGATTTGAATAAAGAAATAATATCCTTGATCCTAAAAAATTTAAGTTTCCAATCAAACTGCTTATGCCAAATACATTTGGTCAGGTAAACACCTAACTCAAAAGGTCGTGACTACAGAACCTACAGAGATGTGTAGGTAGGTTGTGAACTTTCTAATAAATGAAGGTGAATCCTTTTCTGTGGCGCCAGACATACTATTAGAGTCTGACACTAAGTTCTAATTTTTAAACTTCAACTCTATTTGGTATCTATTATTTTCTCCGATTTGACATTCTCTGTGATTTCCTCTCCAATCGTTCTAAAGCAGGATGTTTTAGAGAGCTACCATTCATCTTTAAAACTACTATTAATAGCAGTTTAATATTAATAATTTTAAATAACGACCTTCTCATTGTTACTTTATCACCTACCTTCTCCTATGAACCTTTCACTTTGAAATACTTTACATTCAACATCATTTAACTAATGCTAGGAAGGTGGCCTTGAAGCAAATAATTGTAAAAAATTGATAAAGTATAAAGAATTAGAGAAGATCAGAGGCCTCGATAATATAATTTTTCAATGAAATTATTATAATAATATGAGTAAAAAAAATTTGCAGTAAGTTTACTTTAAAAAAAAAAAAAATGACAATTGCTAATAAAGTAATAAAAAAATATTAAAAACATTTAAACTTATTAGAAATAAAAATAATGTAATAATAATAATAAATAATAATAATAATAATAATAATAACAACAATAATCTTCTTACCAGGGATATTTAGAATCTTTCGAATTTCCTTTTTCTTTTCTTCCAATTTTTTCTCTTTGTCGTCATCAGTAACCTTGGGATTCGAACCAGGTTGCGACGATTCATTTTTCTTCACTACTCTCACAGGTCTACATTTTGCATTAGTGATATTAGTAGAAGTTTTACCTTCCATTGCGAAATTGTTACATTTGGATGAGCCTGATGACTTAGTGCTAGACAGTGACGACATTTTAATGTTTTTCTTCTTAAAAAAAAAGGGAAATAAATAATAGTTATTAAAAATAAAAAAAATTATTAGCTAAGATTCAATATTTTTCCTGAAAATAAGAATAAAAATTCTGGACTGCATCCAGACATCACCTTGCACTTATGTGGGATAATAATAATAATAATAATAATAATAATAATAATAATAATAATAATAATAATAATACCTTTAAATTAAGGATGGCATCATTTGAATCTTCATTCCCAACAACTTTTTCACATTTTGGCATTTTTCCATTTGATTTCTCTAACTCAGAATTTACAGATGAATTTTTAACTGTAATTTTTGATTTTGGAATACTAGATTCTGGTTTGACCAAAGACATGTTTTTAGAAAGAGGTTTTGACTTACTCAAAGCTGTTACATTAGCATTGCTATCTATGTCTTTGGCAGAACTTAAGCTCTTTGAAGATAAGCAAGGGTTAGTTTGCTCAGTTTCAGGACTTTTTATTGGTGTTAAAGTTTCCCTAGGAATTATGTTTGTCCAATCTTCTTTTTCCTTGACTGGATTTTTAAGAAGATCTAATACTCTTTTAAACATAGAAGCCCGAACAGAAAAAAAGGTAGAAAGAGGTGCAAAGGTAACTCCATCCTTGTCCAGTTCACCTGCTCTGCTCTGAAAATTACACAAAATTTTTAGAACTAAAAAATATATTATCAACAATATTTAACTAAAAAGTAACTATTTAAAAAATTAAATACTAAAACTTTTTTAATATTTTAGTCATATTTCTTCTTAAAATTTTTATTTCACATGCAACAAGTGAATAATCTTCTACTAATGACCACTTCAAAAATTTTTAGCACTTCTTGCCACAGGATCTGATTTCACCACAAAACTTTACAGAGGTAGTTGCTACATAAAAGTAGGTGGAAAAAATCACTAAAAACAACCTACGTTATTAAAAAATCATGGATAATTTTCACTATTTTTGTGAAATAATAATAATATAATAAAATTTCATACTTACTTTTAAAATTGATGTCATTTCCATCTCAGTTCCCTTTTTTGAATAAAAGGCAGCACATTTTCGATTAACCAAATCCTTTTAAAAGTATCGGTTTTTCATTTCAAGTTTTAATTTCATTTTAAATGGGACTATCCCATATTAAAGATATAGGAAGGTTTGAGTTGTTGTCACATAGAACAAATAGAAAAGATATTTTAATTAAAACTTTTCTGAATCAGTGAAAAGGACAGTTTAAAATATTGGCAATATTTTACAAGTAAAAATTAAAGCTTATAAGAAACAAAATTTACTGAAATATAATTTCAAACACTCTCAATGATGATATTTCAAACTTTGAACTGAGTTTGATAGTAATGGGAGTGTCTGGCAATAAATGTTAGCATGTAAACAAAAGGTTCTCCTATTTCTCTTATGGAGATATTAAGTAATGTCATATACTCTGCCCCCATATAAATTTAGAATACCATTTTAAATTTTACATCACACCATTTTGACATTTTATTTATTTATGGGGGGATTCCAGATGAAACTTTTATTAGGTTTTAAGTATATGGCAGTGTGAGAAACCCGAAAGGTTTCGTAATGGCGTCTGTTTGATTTATTTTTTTGCCAATTATGAATATAATAGTTACTACAGGAGAAATATGCTCTGGACATGGGCTTTCAATTGCAAAGGTTTTTATGTGGAGTGGTAAGAAACAGAGGTATAGGCATTTTCAAATGGTGGTGGCTGATTAAGTAATGAATCTATTAATTTGAAAGGGTATTAGCATGGATGTAGGTAATAGACTGAACAAAGATAGGATCACTTGGGAGAAGAACTGTGCATGGGGTATACTTTAAAGGGTTGCAAGTATATATATATATATATATATATATATATATATATATATATATATATATATATATATATATATATATATATATATATATATATATATATATATATATATATATATATATATATATATATATATACCATAACTTTCAGTAAATGATCTCTTGATTTACAGTGTTGAATTATTCCTTCCAAGGTTGTTCTTTGGGAATATTGATAACATAATACACAATCATAAACATCTTTCTCTTCGCCGATTTTGTCACTTAATACAAGAACGAAGGAGTGTCCTATAAAAATAAAAATAATATATATTTTTTTGAAGTTCCCATACAGATGTAGGTACTGCTTACCTAAAAGCGACTATACTGGTGCGAAACTTCAACACTAGTTTCTGCACTTAGACAATAATGAAATGTAGGATTGATACTTAAGTGTTATATTAATAATGATAATAAAAAGATAAAATTTTGGGGGGATTTAATTAGTATAAATACACTAATCTTAATACTCGCATCACTACAAATAGAGCCAACATATCGAGCCAGAACATCTTTTCAAAATAACAAAATATACCTTTTTATCTCTCTCTCTCATCATTTGTTCCTTACACAGAAGGTCAGACTGTCTCTGGATTTGAATCAAGAAATAATGTCCTTGATCCTAAAAAATTTTAAATGAAGCAAGAGTTTGCAATCAAACTGCTTACGCCAAATATATTTGGTCAGGTAAACACGTAACTCAAAAGGTCGTGACTACAGAACCTACAGAGATGTGTAGGTAGGTAGTGAACTTTCTAATAAATGAAGGTGAATCCATTTTTGTGGCGCCAGACATACTGAAAGCTTTTATTAGAGTCTGGAACTAAGTTCTAATATTTAAACTTCACTCTATTGGTATCTATTATTTTCTCCGATTTGGCATTCTCTGTGATTTCCTCTCCAATCGTTCTAAAGCAGATGTTTTAGAGAGCTACCATTCATCCTTAAAACTACTATTAATAGTAATTTAATATTAATAATTTTAAATAAAGACCTTCTCATTATTACTTTATCACCTACCTATTCCTATGAACCTTTCACTTTAAAATACTTTACATTCAATAACATTTAACTAATGCTAGGAAGGTGGCCTTGAAGCAAATAATTGAAAAAAATTGATAAAGTATTAAGAATTAGAAAAGATCAGAGGCCTGGATAATAATATAATTTTTCAATGAAATTATTATAATAATGAAGTAAATTATGAATCAAATTTGCAGTACATTTACTTTAAAAAAAAAAATAAATAAAAAATATAATTGTTAATAAAGTAAAAAAAAAAATTTTTTTAAATTTTTTTATTATTTTTTAGAAATAAAATTAAATTAAATTAAAAATGAAATAAAATAAAATTATTATTAAATATTACTTATAATACCATATATTATTTTTAACATTATTATTGTACTCACAACAAATATATTTCATATTGCATAATAATAGTAATTAATAAAAATAATCTTCTTACCAGGGACATCTAACATCTTTTGAATTTCCTTTTTCTTTTCTTTAGCAGGGGTGCAAAGTTCTTTTTCAGGTTTAGGGGGTGAAGTTTGATTATCATAACAGCTCTTTCTCTTCAAGGAAATAATTTTTCTTGCTTTGGCTCCCTCTACAATAGAAGAATCTTTAACATCTTTTGAACAATCATTGCCACCTTTGTTTTTGGGTGAAGAGCTTACGCTGCTTGAAGATAAAGAAGAAGGAGTTCTTTTAGGACTTTGTACTGGTGTTAAAGTTTTGCTGAGATTTGTTTTTGTCCAATCTTCTTTGGCCTTCACAGGTTTTTTACGGAGTGCTAATATTCTTTTAAATATTACTTTCCGAACTGAGAGGAAAGTGGAAAGAGGTGCAAATGAAACTCCATCCTTGTCTAAGTCACCTGATCTGCACTGAAAAGCATACACAATTTTCTAAAATTAAAAAACTAAATTATTAATATATCCCTAAAAAGTAATTAGTAATTAAAATAAAGAAAAAATAATTTTAAAAAATTATATCTTAAAAGTTAAAATATAAAATTCAACACAACTTTAAAATTAAATTCACATCAAATTTAGCAACAAAAAAAAAAATGAATAAATAAATAATAAATAAATAAGCATCTAGTAACTTCCACACAAGTATGTATTTTTTACATCAATATTAAGATAAAATACGTTTAGAATTTCTCTTTCTTATGCACCCTAAATTTTCTATTTGTTGAAATGGGAAAAAATCAAAGCAGAAAATCCTGATAGCAACTGAAGATGATATAACATGTTTTGTTAATCAGGTTAAAAATAAGATTAACATTATTTTTTAGGTGTGTTTTCATAATCCTAATTAATTTTAATTTTTCCTAGAACTGTTTTCAAAGTTTCCATTTTGTTTAATGGTTAAAAATTCAATTTAATAAACTTTATAGATAGATATTAATCTTCACTATATATATATATATATATATATATATATATATATATATATATATATATATATATATATATATATATATATATATATATATATATATATATATATATATATATATATTTTTTCCATAAGATTTTTTTTAATACAAAAAATATTAGTAAACTAAATCACTGCTTTGCTACTGAGCATCTTTAATAGATTTTTATGATGATACAAAAATCTTTCTAACAGAGAATCAGATTTCTTATATACCCTGTAGATAGTCAATACTTGAAAGAGGTAAAAACATTACAGAATTACAGCAACAAGTTACAATAACAGAAATGTCAAGGAAATAATTGCTCAAATTTTTGTAAATAATAATAATAATAATAATAATTATTTCAAACTTACATTTAAAATAGATAAAATTTCATGATCAGTCCCCTTTTTGGAATAGATGTCAGCACAATCTGGATTAAGCAATTCCTTTAAAGTATATATATATATATATATATATATATATATATATATATATATATATATATATATATATATATATATATATATATATATATATATATATATATATATATATATATAAATTAGAGAAATTTCAAATTTGGTTTTTATCTTCAGATTTTAATTTAATTTTATGAAGAACCATCTGAGATATGATGATTATTCCTGATGAAGATGAATGACATTTCTATAAAAAGAAAGTAATCTGAGGTGTAAACTAGTTTTGAAGGAACCTCACACAACCTTAATGTTATGTATTTTAAATCTGTGCTTGTATAACTGAAAGATTGGGTGGCGACCTAATCTCTATCTGGTCTAGTGTTATTTAGGTTTTTCATGGGGATAGTTTTGGGTATTAATATGTTTGGTAGATGTGCATTGATTACATGGCTTGGTTGGCAATTGTGAAGAAATTTTTGAGCAATAATGGTGTGGATGTGTTTGCTTAGTGAGACACTGTTTGGAGAGGGTTAAATGGTTCTGAAAATGTTGTTGTAATAAAGGGCTCATGATTAGAGCAAGGAACTTAATGGATGATTTTGTGGCAGGGGAGAGAAGGGTTTCTAAATGTTGATGTAAAACTTCTTGCCTAGCATATTTAAGTTGTCTCCTATTGTAAGGATCTTTATTTTTCATGTTACTGTTGGTCTTAGACACTGTTTGCATGCTAGGGTAAAAATGGATGTCTTATTGATAAAATCATTGTAGGGAGGTGCATGTACGATGTTTTTTAGTATTCTATTGGGTGAATGAGTTATACAGCAAATGTGTTTTGAGAAAGAAAAGTAAATGTAATATGCTATATATATATATATATATATATATATATATATATATATATATATATATATATATATATATATATATATATATATATATATATAATATATATATATATATATATTATATATATATATATATTATACTTTACACACCATAACTTTTAGCAAATGTTCTTTTGATTTGCAGTGTTGAATCATTCCATCCAAGTCTGTCCTCTGAACACTTTGAAAACACAATACACAATCACATGACTTTGTGCTTTTCACCAACTTCATCACTTAATACAAGTATGAAGGAACATCCTATAATAAAATAATAATAATAATATAATAAATAATATAATAATAATAATAATAATAATAATAATAATAATAATAATAATAATAATAATAATAATAATAATAATAATAATAATAATAATAATAATAATAAATAATAATTTAATAATTTTTTAATCAATAATATTAATAAAATAATAATAATATAATAATAATAATAATAATAATAATAATAATAATAATAATAATAATAATAATATTACCTGGGAACTTTAACATATTTTGAATATCCAATTGTTTTTCTTTGACTTTTTCCTTCAAGTCATCAGTAAGCTTAAGATCAGAACTAGGATGTGAAGATTCATTTTTCTTTACTACTGTGACTGGAATATATTTTACAGCAGCGATATTTCCTGCAATTTTACTCTCCATTGCTGAACTCTACTTCTGTACAAGATTTTAAGTTTAGCAATTCATACTAAGACATTTTGTTTTAAATTATTAAAAATAAAAAGTAAAAATTTAATAAGATCAAGTTTTACTTTTTATAAAATACAAATAATAAACTTTAAGAAAATACTCTATCTTACTGAAATAATAATAATAATAACAATGAATTTTTCCTGCCTGAGGAGAGATGGTTCAGGAGATTCAGAACATGATAGGAAGTTGATTTAAGTTGGTGACAAAAAATTATATGGGAACCAATTACACACTTAAAAATGTCAAAGGCCCATTACCTGAAATTTCTGTTCAATATATAGGCCTATTCTAGACAGATTGACCAGCATCCGTTTTCTTCTGTCAAGTGTTTTTGTTGGAAGAACTTTTCCAATACCTACATTTTCTCAAATATAAGTTATAAGTATTGCTGTTGTTGTATAATAACAAGTATTATACTTATACAATAAAATTTTTGGTCTAAGATTCAAATAGTATTTAAGTAATAAGCCTATTCAAGATTTGTGTCATTTTTATTACTAAATAAAAATTATAAGAAAAATGTGCTTTCCATATCCTCTGTCAACTAAGTGCATTCTCTTCACATTATTGACATATTAGAACAAGGTTGGCAAAAACCCAAAAAAATGGCCTGTAGGAAGCTGGGAATTCTATTCAGATTTTGAGAATCTTTTTTCTTCTGAGCAGATACTCCAAATATATAAGGGTTTTATTCACCCTTATATGGAGTACTGTTCTTACCTCTGGGGGGGGCTCTGGCTCCTCCTCTCTTCTGGATAGGGTTGAGCCTAAAGCTAAAAGATTAATAAACTGTCCCCTACTTTCAAACACTCTTGAGTCTTGACACCCTATCTCTGTGACATGACATTGGTGCTCTATCTCTTTTCTATTGGTACTACAATGAAAGGTGCTCAATGTAATTGGCCTCTCGCATTCCTCCATCATTGCACAAATGGTGCCCTGCTTTTACACAAATTTTGTGTAGATGAAGGAAATCCAAGGCTAGCCCATTATGATACCTCTTTTCCAGCCACTTCTGTTCTGTGGAACTATCTACCATCATCTATTTTTCCTCCTGTATTTAATCTTTCACTCTTCAAGGCTTCCGTCTGTGCCCACCTGAGAGATGAGCAAGTGAGTGTTTGAGTGAATTTTCTTCCTCTGTGTGTGCCCCCTCCTCGAAAAGGGCTCTGCCCATGAGTGGTGGCAATATGTAAAAAAAAATAAAGACAAAAAAATAAAAAGCCAAGGTTTTTTACCCTTACATGAGAAATTCCAGGAATTAAAATATCTCAAGGGCCATCTAGTATATATATATATATATATATATATATATATATATATATATATATATATATATATATATATATATATATATATATATATATATATATATATATATATATATATATATATTTTATATATATTAGGGATGTACGATAGTATCGGTATTAGTATCGGCACTATCGGCCATTTTTTGGGGTATCGGCATTGGTTAATATGGCCAATACTCCTTACTTTTTGGGTGAAGAATTATGAGAAACTTTTAGATTAAAAAATAAATCTAGTTTCGATATATAAAAGTTCTAATAAGGAATTCCTTAAGCTAGCCCATAATTCGTCTTCCTAGTATATATATATATATATATATATATATATATATATATATATATATATATATATATATATATATATATATATATATATATATGAGTAAAGTTTCTGCAATATGGAGTTCGCCATCCAGCTATGGATGCCAAGCATCCCATCAGGGATGGGAATCAGGAAAAGTAACTGACTCTGACTCCCGACTCTTGGATCGTAACTCATTGTTAAATAATTGTTATTAAATTTTTAATTAATTAAACATTTTTGATTATCCAATTTTCTTACTTCATTATTATTATTATTATTATTATTAAATTATATTGTTTGCAAAATAATTCCAAACTAAATTTCCAATATACGCTATTCGGACACGTGTAAAAAGGTAGCATATATATATATATATATATATATATATATATATATATATATATATATATATATATATATATATATATATATATATATATATATATATATATATATTTTTATAATTTTTTTTTTAAATAATAAAGTCTTAAAAACTAAAAAGTTGGTGCAAACTAGGTGAGTAGGGAAGGGTGTCAATAGGAGTCGCTTAATTTAACCGACTCCAACTCTCCATCCCTGTTCTAAACATTTATTATTCCTAAAAGTAATAGTAAAGGGAGATTGTTCTGAGTTTCGATTGTTAAAAAATATCGAAAATCGAAAATATCGGAGAAGCCTATCGTAAACAAGAGAGTTGTCAGAGGTACGAGTACTATTACTAGACATAGACACAATTATTATTACTTACTTTTCTAGCAGAACCTAATTCGACTTATCATAACCTGAACTACGAAATTGCCGTAAAAAGAGGCCTAACCTACACAGAATTTGCCGTAAAAGAGACCTAAACGTACACAAGAACGTTTGCACGACATAGTAGCCTAGGGCTAAGTATAGGTATAAAAATATCGATTAATCAGAAATATTGACATAAAAAATATCGATATAAAAAAATCGAAACTCAGAAACAACTCCACCTAAGCCAAGATAATATTTTAATTTATGGAAATATACTTGGGCACAACCAAATATGAAATACATGACTAAGTATTGTTGTACATTGAATGCAATCCTCAGTTGCCTAGCAGTACAAATGTTCTATCTTATTA
>SEYY01024648.1:15000-16383 GCA_009176605.1 Armadillidium nasatum | reverse complement strand
ATATATATATATATATATATATATATATATATATATATATATATATATATATATATATATATATATATTAAATTTTAAAAATAAAAATAATATATATAAAATTAAATTTTTTGAAAAAAAAACAATGCAAAACAAAAACAAAAAAAAACAATGGAAAAAAAACAATGAAAAAACAAAACAAAAAACAAAACAAATTATAAAATCCAGTTTCAATTCTTTTACGTCTCAAAACAGAGACGAGTTCTTCAATTTAAACAATGGCGATCTTCCTTCTCTTTCCCTATATAAAGAAGATTCCACTCCCCCTATATAATGAAGATTCCTCCATCCCCCCTATAACGAAGATTCCTCCATCCCCCATCAACAAGGAAGATTATCTCACACCTCCAACTAGGAAGAATCTTCCCATTCCTAAGTGAAAAACTCCAACCAAATTAAGATGGTAAAAAAGAAATGGGGGAGGGGGGAAATAAAAAAATATAAGGGGGGAAAGATACTAAAAAAATTGAGGGATAAAATATATTAAACAAAGAGAATTATAAAAATGAAATTTTCAAAAACAAATTCTCATGACATAAAGCAAAAAAAAACAAAAACAAAAAAAAAAAAAAAAAAAAAAAAAAAAAATTCCCACAAAAAGATTATTGTGGTTGAAGATTTTCTTCCACAAAAAATACTGGAAGGAGAAAAAAAAATTTCCATGAATAAAGGATCTTCGCATGGAGATTTTAAGATTTTCATCATAAAAGATGCAATCAAGAGAAGATGGCCACTAGTGGGGCTCTAAAAGACGATGAATTCTTTAATGGAATAAAAAAAAAAAAAAAAAAAAAAAAAAAAAAACAAAAAATATATATTTATAATATATATATATATATATATATATATATATATATATTATATATATATATATATATATAATATATATATATATATATATTATAATATATATATATATATATATATATATATATATTAGCATCGACAGTGCCATATGGAAGTACTTCCGCTAATAGAACATATAGAGCTTTAGGATGAAAAACACTCCAGTGCAAAATGATTATCCATTTCGCACACATTATCACTCACTCCTACACAGGAGGGTCTATTATCTTGTCTTGCTGACACCATTCGTTATACTCACCCCAACTCTACAACACAAACACACTTTTATACAACAACAACAAAGGATAAATTAAAATGACACAAAGAATCGTAGCATTAGAGACAGCAAGAAGGTAGTTTTCCAATAATGTATTTATCCATTATTCCCCTCATTATCATCTGGGAGTTGCTGGCCTCTGATTTTGTTTCTGGTGCCACTATGACTCTTCTGCCCGTCTGGCATGTCGAATTCTTTTATCGTTAATTTATGAAGCATTT
>SEYY01024648.1:0-10000 GCA_009176605.1 Armadillidium nasatum | reverse complement strand
AGATAGAAAGGGCAGAAAGGTCGAAGGCAAAAAGAAAGAAAGAAAGAAGATATAGAGAAAGTGAGAGAGAGAGAGAGGGGAGGGAGGGAAGAGAGGAAGGGAGAAAGAAAGAGAGGGAGGGGGAAGGGAGAAAGAGAGGGAAGGGAAAGAGAAAAAGGGGAAGAGGAGAGAAGAAAAAGAGGGAGGGGAGAAGAGAGAGTGGGGGAAGAGAAAAGAGGGAAGGGAAACAGGGAGAGAGAGAGGGGGGGAAAAGAGGGGAGAGAGGAAGGGAGAAAGAAAGAGGGAGGGGGGAGAAAGAGAGGAGAAGAGGGGAAGAGAGGGAAGAGAAGAGAGAGAAAACGAAAGAGAAGATAGAAAGAAAGAGTGGGGGAAAAAGAAAATGAAACAGAGGAGAGAGAAAGAATGAAAGAAAGAGATAGGATTGCAACTATGATTATTATTAACATATAATTTGAATTTTATTTTAAATATTAATTTAATTTAAAATTATAAATTTAAATTAAAATTATAAAAAAAAAACTTACTTTGAAAACTTTCACAGTAAATATAAAGGAAAAGGAAAAAAAATAATATAATTTAAACTTTGTAAATATAGGAAATTAATTAAATTAAAAAAATAATTTATTTAAATTAAATTAATATAATTAAATTTAAAATAAAATTTATTTAATATTAAATAAATTTAATAAAAAAAAAATTAAAATTTTTACGAAGGAGTTAATTGAAAAAAATTAAATATTATCAACCTATTATAAATTAAATAATTATTCAATTAATAATTAAAATAAATTAAAATAAATAAAAAATTTATTAAATAAAAAAATTTAAATTTAATTTTAAAAAAAAAAAAAAAAAAAAAAAAAAAAAAAAAAAAAAAAAAAAAAAAAAAAAAAAAATAATATATATTAATATATAATATATATATATATATATATATATATATATATATATATATATATATATATATATATATATATATATATATATATATATATATATATATATATATATATATATATATATATATATATATATATATATATATATATATATATATATATATATAGGGGGAAGTAGAGCCCCAGAAGGGATGAGATTACCCTCCATTGGGTATATGGGATGTTAAGGGTACTTTCCATCTCATTGCGCTGCCCAATATTTCTCTCCCATTCGCGCTCTCTCCTTCTTCTTCTACACGGAGTAGGCTCTCCTTCACACACATAAAATACTATTATAGACACACCCTTTAAAAAAAAAATAAATAAATAAAAATGATGCCGTCAACAACATTACCCTTGGAGAAGACCCGAGGTTTGCTTTCAAATATATCAACTCATCCACTCTTCCCCCGTCACTACTTGAGAGTTGATGGCCTCCGGTGATGGGGTTGGTGCCACCAGGACTCTGCAGCCGGCTTGTCCTGATACACGGTCTATTTTTTTCATTAATTTCTTCAGCATTCGCGGTCTACACTCCAATTTCCACTTTGTTGAACATCACCTCTCTTCTTCTAGACCTCACCTCTTATTCTTGACCGAAACTTAGATGTTTGAGCTCTCAGATAGGAAACTCTATTCTGTTTCTTCCTACTGTCTCTATCTTCAATTTTCAGCCAAAGGTGGTTGAGTGCATACGTGCGCAACGAAGTCGGTTATTCTTGTGTCTCTAATTTGGAGTCTTCCGAATTTTCCACCTTATGGCCTCAGGTTCTCTTGCTAATCTACGAATAATTCATTTGTTCTGATGATGATGATATACTATAAATGATTGCTACTAATTAATGATTAATGATTGCTATTAATGATTATTATAAATGATTGCTACTATTAATGATTACTACTATTATTATTGATTGCTACTACTCAGATAAAATTATGATAATAAATGTTTAAAAATATTTCGATAAATATGTTGCTAGGCATCGTTATAAAAACTCTGACTCTAATATTAATTATATTGGATAATAATATTATAAATATCACACAAAATAATAATTAAAATCGAAATTGGAGGCTATATGGAATTAAAGACTGAAAACCAGTCCCAATTCTTCTATTCTATGATGATTTAAACGAAACAATTTGAAATTTACGTTCAAAGGATTCTCACTCGCACTAAATATTCTTGAAATTTTGGTTCTGAAAAGCCTCTATTTTCACGGACAAGTAGAAGAACGCATTTGCCTAAATATTGAAGCTTCGTATTTTAATATATATATATATATATATATATATATATATAATATATATATATATATATATATATATATATATATATATATATATATATTTTTTTTTTTTTTTTTTTTTTTTTATTTTCTCCTCTGGTGGGCAAAGGCCAGAGGCCTACCATTGTTCCACCAGAGTTGGGAGGAAAGTCGGAAACATGGTCAAATTAAAGGCCGACATGACCTGATACATGGCGTTTAAAGGTGCTTAAGTCATAGGTAGTTGGGAAAATAGATGAAGGAAGTGTGTTCCAGACTTTACCAGTAGAGTAAATGTAAGATTGAGCATAGAGGTTAAGTCTGGGGTCAGAGAGTTGGACAGAGAAAGGATGAGACTGTGTAGAAAGAAGAGGAGGAGGTATGCGAACGAGAGAGTTCAGAAGAGCAGTGTCCATTGTAATAGCGATAGTAGAGAGAGTGACGCAACATTTCGACGGGCAGAAAGAGATTGGAGAGAATTAGTGAGAGCAGGAGAATTGATAAGGCGAAAAGCTCTAGACTCCACCTTTTCCAGGAGAGCTGTGTGTGTGGAACCACCCCAGATGTGTGACGCATACTCCATACAGGGGCGAACAACACCCCTATACAGAGCAAGCAACTGGGGTGGTGTGAAGAAATACTGAAGGCGCCTCAGAACACCCAACCTCTTAGAAGCTTGTTTAAAAGAGAGGTAATGTGATCTTTCCAAGAAAGATCACGAGAAAAGAAACACCTAGAATATGAGAAAGAGAAGGTTTGAGTTGCGTGTTTCGAAGAAGATATTGTAGTTGTGTGGAAGATTGTGTCGAGTAGAGAGATGGAGGAATTGAGTTTTTGAGGCATTGAAAACGACCATGTTTTCTTTGCCCCAATTGGAAATGAGAGATAGATCAGAGGTTAGTTGCTCCAAGGCCACCCTCCTTGCCTCTATTAACTGTTGCTGGGAGGGGCGTCTTTCAAAATGAAAAGAGTAATGAAGGGTGGAGTCATCAGCATAGGAGTGGATAGGAGATGAAGTAATAGAGAGAAGGTCATTAATGAAAAACAGAAAAAGTGTTGGGGATAGGACAGATCCTTGAGGAACACCATATTAATAGATTTATAGGATGAACGGTGGCCGTCTACAACAGCTGCTATAGAACGACCGGAAAGGAAATCAGAGAGAAGGTCACAGAGAGAAGGATAGATTCCGAAAGAGGGAAGTTTGGAAATCAAAGCTTTGTGCCATCGAAAGCTTTCGATATGTCCAGCGCTACAGCAAAAGATTCACCGAAATGCCGAAGAGCGGAGGACCAAGAGTCAGAGAGAAGGGAAAGAAGATCACCAGTAGAGCGTTTCTTTCGAAAGCCATACTGGCGATCTGAGATAAGATTAGAAGAATTGAGATGTTTCCAAATCTTCCTGTTAAGGATAGATTCGAAAACTTTAGAAAGAACGGAGGTTAAAGAAATAGGACGATAGTTAGAGGGCTGAGAGGGGTCCCCCTTCTTCGGCACAGGCTGAATGAGCGCAGCAAGAAGGGAAGGTTGAAGTAGAAAGACATAGACGAAATAGTTTACCAAGGCAGGGTGCAAGCTCGGAAGCACAAGTTTTGAGAACCACAGGAGGGATACCATCAGGACCGTACGCCTTCTTAGTGTTAAGCTCAGAGAGAGCAGAAGTGACGTCTTTAGAAGAAATTACAATTTTAGGCATAAATGAGTTAGAGGGGGTTGAAGGAGTAGGAACAGCTCCGGAATCGTCTAAGGTTGAATTTAAGGCAAAAGTTTGAGCAAAGAGTTCAGCTTTAGAGGAAGGCAAACGGCAGTTGTACCGTCAGAAGATATAGAGGAGGAAAGAGGAAGAACAAGTTAGAGTTGACATTTTTTGCAAAATGCCAGAAAGGGCGAGAGGAAGAGGAGCCAGAAAGATTATTGCATTTGCGACGGAGAAAAGAGTTTTTAGTATCTCGAAGAATAGATTTTGCACGATTCCGGGATGAAATATAAGTTGCATGAGATTCTGGAGTTTGAAGACGACGGTAGTCCCTGAAGGCAGCATCCCTGCGGCGGATAGCACGAGAACAAGCAGAGTTAAACCAAGGTTTATTAGGTTTTAGAAGGGAAAGAATATGGAATGTACGCCTCCATGCCAGAGAGAATCACCTCAGTTATGCGCTCAGCGCACTCCGAGGGACCCCTCCCACGGAAACAGTAATCATTCCATGGAAAATCAGAAAAGTACGACCGCAAGTCAGACCAGTTAGTGGCACCGAAATGCCAGAAACGTCTCCTCGCCGATGGCGGGGGCCGTTCTTGCGGAAGACTTGAAGAGACAGGACAAGATACGGAGATAAGAAGATGATCGGATGAACCCAGAGGAGGAAAGAGTTTAACAGTATAAGGAGAAGGATTAGAAGTTAGAAAAAGGTCTAGAATGTTTTTCACCAAACGGTCAGGACACGGGTAGGGAGTTGCACCAACTGCTCAAGGTTGTTGGATAGAAAATTGGAAGGGGAGTTCACCAGCTGGATCTTGAGAACTAGATGAAAGCCATTGGCGGTGGTGAACATTGAAATCACCTAAAATGATGATTTCAGAGAAAGGAGAAGAAGAAAGAATGTGTTCTATTTTGGAGTTAAGATAGTCGAAGAATTTTGGATAGTCTGTAGAGTTAGGGGATAAGTAGACAGAACAAATGAATTTAGTCGTAGAATTGCAAGAAAGTTTGAGCCATAAAGTTGAGAATTCAGAAGACTCCAAATTATCGTTGCGCACATATGCGCACATCCGCTTTGGCTGAAAATTGAGGATAGAGACAGTAGGAGGAAACAGAGTAGGGTTTGCTGTCAGAGCACTCAGACACCTGAGTTTCAGTTAAGAACAAGAGATGAGGTCTAGAAGAAGAGAGGTTCGACAAAGTGGAGATTAGAAAAAAGACCGCGAATGTTGCAGAAATTAATGAAAAACGAAGACCGTGCACCAGGGCAAGCCGGCATAGAGGTCTTGGTGGCGCCAACCCCATCACCGGAGGCCACCAACTCCCAAGTGGTGATGGGGGAAGGAGTAGATGAGGGGCTATGTTTGGAATCCGCCCCTCTAGGATTCTCCGAGGCAGATTTAAGTTTTGCCATTTTGATATTTAATAGGTAATGTAAGTAAGCGTTGTAAATATTGTAGGACACATGTGAAGAAGGAGGAAGGTTGGAGTATAGGCACTCCAATGTGAGTCAAGGGTACACTAGAGACCCTCTGAGAAGATGAAAACGCGAAAAGGAACGAACCAAAGGGCAACGGAGTGAAACGGAGTGGTCTAGCCCATCCTATCACTCCGTGGTTATGCCCAATGGGGTACTTGCATCGCTACGGCGCTACGTCCTCCCCCTATATATATATATATATATATATATATATATATATATTATATATATATATATATATATATATATATATATATATATATATTTATTTTTTATTTATTTAAAGTTCACATCTCACGGGCTTGCCCTATTCTAGAGAGGAATATTTCTAGATAGTATATACCTAGGATCCCCAAGTGGGATTAAACCGGCGCCCTCAAGTCCGTGAGTCCAATCACTCTACCGTTTAATCATGGATAGCTATATATATATATATATATATATATTATATATCTATATATATATATATATATATATATATATATATATATATATATATATATATATATATATATATATATATATATATATATATATATATATATATATATATGTTGTGTGTGTGTGTGTGTCGGAATTTAACTCTTTGGTTTTAAATGTAATTTTTAATAAAAAATTTGAGAAAGTGAAAGAAAATTAATTTTGCCAAATTTGAGAAGGAAGACCAACGAAACTTTAAACTTTGATATTTTGCATATTTTAGGTATTATATATATATATATATATATATATATATATATATATATTATATATATATATATATATATATATATATATATATATATATATATATATATATATATATATATATATATATATATATATAGATATAGAAAGGTACCACTTTTGAAGACAGTGCCAGTGCCAATCGCACGCTCTTTCCTGAGCCATTTTTTTGAGGGGAAATAAGTGAAATTGCTACTTCCGGGGCTTATTTTAATCCAATTAATCAGTATAATACCCTAATTAATCCGTCTAATTTTCTAATTAATTAGGCTAATCCCATTAATTCGTTAATTATGATACCTAATTTATGACCTTAATCATCTATATCCTTTAAGTTATCCCCCTTTTGACCTTTTTTTCTCACGGCACGTGACACTCTCCATATTTGGCACTATCCTTCAGGTTCCCACGCTCTTTCTTAAACTATTTCTAGCCTTTCATAAATTTTTTTATCACGTGGCACCCTTGTTTTAGCCATGCATCTCTGAAGAAGGGGAGTGCCAATGTCAGCAACAACTGACACTGAGGTAAGGTACCACCAAGGATGAAGTCATTCTCATACATGTGTGCATGCGCGTACGCACACACACAACTGACACTGTGACGTCATGGCACTGGACCATCTTAAATTTCTGTCCTATGTGGGTTTCACCACCATCTTGAATTTCTGTTCAAGTAAGGTTTTGCAGCCATATTGAATTTCTGTCCACGTGGGTTTTATCGAATTTTGAAATCTCTCGCCCTTTATTTTCTTCATTGCAACGCCACCTATTGAGTGAAAATCAAACATCCAATATTTCCAAACCAGGATGCGGATTCGAAACTTTAGAGTGACAAAGATTCGAAACCGTACCAACTGATTTGAAATCCATCACATTATCACCACACGAAGCCAAATCATTCCTTAGAAAGCCAATTTGTTCTATTTATGGGTAACTTTTTACTTTTGCTTTGCATCTTTTTCTTTTGTGACTTGGAATAACCTATTGCTTTGTTAATTATATAATCATGCTTTTGTCATCGTTGGCATCATTCCATTATTACATAATGATTCTATAAGCACTGTTATTACGTAATATTTTTACATTACAAGCACTGTCACAAAATGTATTCCATTATCGTATTAATATAAAGTCATAAATATGATTATTACGACATCATCAGTATCACCTGACTTTGAATCTGAAGGTGTCGGGGTAAAAAAATTTCCTTTGTGACTTGGAATAATCTATTGCTTTGTTAATTACATAATCATGCTTTTGTCATCTTTGGCATCATTCTATTGTTACATGATGATTGTATAAGCACAGTTATTACGTAATATTTTACATTACAAGCACTGTCACAAAATACATTCCATTATCGTATTAATATGAAGTCATAAATATGCTTATTACGACGTCATCAGCATCACGTGACTTTGAATCCGAAGGTGTCGGAGTTAAAATATTTAGAATCCGTATGATCCCCAGTGCTGTATCCGCAGGTGTGTTCCTCCGGGAGTGGAACCCTTACTCGGCGACGCGGAAATAACCCGGGCGCGACGCAAGTTGTGTAACCTGGCTAGCAAGGAATAACTCGACTCGCACGCATATAAGCAAACACACACACACACACACACACACACACACACACACACACGCACACACTCATATTGGATTAGGATTTAGAGACATTTTCGAATATTAACGGTGAACCATTTTTTAGTGAAATTTGGCAACACTGGATATGTACTAATATCTAGCATCATCAAGTTTTCATACACGAATGTAAATATTTCGATATTGTGATGACATACATTTTCTTTGAAAGTTTTATTATCAGGTTATAACCTGATTCTTGAAAATATTTATTTTCTTAACTAAGTAACGTCTTAAACAAACAACATGAATTCTCTATGTTTCTGGATAATATGTAAAACCATGTCTGAGCATATCCTTGAAACTACTTAATTAAGTCAGAGAGCACCAATAGAATCATAAACCATTGAAACGTTGTTAGGTGTAAACGTATACGAAGTGTTCGTCCAATATTTATTTCACTCAGATCATTAAAGAAGCATGGGGATCCCTAATTTTATTCTCAAGCTAATAATATAATCATGCTTTTGTCATTGTTGACATCATTCCACTGTTGCATAATGATTACATAAGCACGGTTATTACTTAATATTTTTACATTACAAGCACTGTCACAAAATACATTCCATTATCGTATTAATATAAAGGCATAAATATGCTTATTACGACGTCATCTCTATCCCAACTCACTCTGAAAAAAGAAAATTACGTATTTCATATGAAATTGATCAAGAACTTAATCATCGTATACAATTTGCAGCATCTTTGAAAGAAAGAGCTGAAACCACGAACTTTAAAATAGTGTTAATGTAAAGTAGGGGATCTTCCATTCTAAAGACTTTTTTAAAAATTCTTTAAAAAAAAAATTGTAGTTAATATGGAATATTTTATGAAGAAAATAACCAAGGTATGTTATCATAAAGTTCCAACTAAAATTAAATAAAATATCTGAGGGTGAAAAAGAAATTTATTAAATCTATATTAGAGATTATCAAACGTATTATAAAAAATGAACTGGTTTCGATTCCAATTCGGTATGGTGAAGACGTTTGCCGTTTTTAAAATAATATTGTATGCATTTTATAAAATGTTTTATAAATAATGTATATTTTAATAAGATTATAAATATATTTAATATTAAAAATTTGTATGTGAAAGATCATATTGTTAGTAATTTTGTAATAAATGAAATAAAATTAAAGACATATGTTTACTTTCCCCAACTTTAGATCATATATTCTTATTATTTTCTTTTTTTTATACCTAAATTATTGGTGTTTGATCGTATACCAGTGTGTTCTCATGTATGAATGCTTAGGGTACTTGTATGTTTTAAAACCATCAGGGCATAAAAATAAATGTAAAATATAAAACAAAAAAAATTACAGAGTTCAAGTTGTTTGTTTAAGACGTCACTTAGTTGTGAAAATAAATAGTTCTGAAAATCAGGTTATGACTTGAAAATAAAACGTTCAAAGCAAATGATGTCACAATATTGAAATATTTACATTCGAGTATGAAAACATGATGATGATGATGATGATGTTAGGTATTGGAGCATATGCAGTATTGCCAGATTGCACTAAAAAGTGATTTACTGTTAATATTCAGAAATGTCTCTAGACAACAAATGTCACTAAATCCTTTTCAATCAGAGTGTGTACGAGCTTGTGTTTATATGCGTACACGCTCGCGCTCTGCATTATTCCCATCTTCATGAGAAGTGCATTGGAAGCCATACTTATAAGGTAAAGTAACGTATCTGGTGACAGTGTTTTTTATTATTATTATTATTATTATTATTATATATTATTTTATATATATATAATATATTTATATTATATATTATTATATAAATATTAATATACTCATTATTTAAAATATATGTAACAATGGATGAGAAAACAGTGACGCAAACGGATATATAATCAAAAAAATAAAATTTCGTCACAAAAGAAAAGATGTGAAGCAAAAAGTTGCACGTAAATAGAACAATTCGCTTTCTAAGGAATAATTTGGTGTAGTGGTAGCGTGATGGATTCAAATCAGAATGAGGTTTCGAAACTGGCCTCACCAAAGTTTGTTTCGTATCCTGTTTGGGAATATTGGAAGTTTGATTCTCCTCAATAGGTGGCGCTACGATGAAGGAAAAATGGCCTGAATATTTAAAAATGATGCTGTAATGGAGTGAAGAGAAATTCGATAAAACCCACGTGGACAGAAATTCAAGATGGCGGCAGAACCCACGTGGATAGAAATTCGAAATGATGAAGCTGTAAACCGCTTGGACAGAAACCGAAGATAGAGGCG
>SEYY01024647.1:25000-26082 GCA_009176605.1 Armadillidium nasatum | reverse complement strand
TACATTCCATTTCTTTCCCTTCTACTAAACCTTACAAACCTTGGTTTAACTCTACTTTTTCTCGCGCTATCTGCCGTAGGGATCTGTCTTCAGAGATTACCGTCGTCTTCAAACTCCTAAACTCATTCAATTTATATTTCATCCGGAGTCACGCAAAATCTATCTTCGAGATACCAAACACTCTTTTCTCCTTAGAAAATGCAATAATCTTTCTGGATCCTCTTCCTCTCCCTTTCTGGTATTTTTTCAAAAAATGTTCATCTAATTTGCTTCTTCCTCTTTCCCTCCTCTAGTTCTTCTGATGGAAAAACTGCTATTTTTCCTTCCACTAAAGCTGGACTCTTAGCTCAAACTTTTGCCTCTCCCTTAGAAGATTCCTGAGCTATTCCTCCTAATTCAACACCCTCCAACTCATTTCATGCCTAATATTATAATTTCTTCTAAAGATGTCATTTTCTGCTCTCTCTGAGCTTAAACAGTAAGAAGGCCTATGGTTTGACGGTATTCTTCTGCGGTTCTCAAACTTGTGCTCCGAGCTTGCACCCTGCCTTGGTAAACTATTTCGTCTTTGCCTTTCTAATTCGACCTTCTCTTTTTGCTGGAAACGTGGCGCTTTTCAAGCTGTGCGAAGAAGGGGGACCTCTCAGCCTTCTAACTATCGTCCTATTTCTTTGGCCTCCGTTCTTTCTAAAGTTTTCGAATCTATCCTTAACAGGAAGATTTGGAAACACCTTAATTCTTCTAATCTTATCTCTGATCGCAAGTATGGCTTTTGTAAAGAACGTTAAACTCGTGATCTTCTTTCCCTACTTTCTGACTCTTGGTCCTCCGCTCTTCGAGGTTTCGGTGAATGTTTCGCTGTGGAGCTAGACATATCGAAAGCTTTCGATAGAGTCTGGCACAAAGCTTTGATTCCCAAACTTCCCTCTTTTGAATCTATCCTTCTCTCTGTGATTTTCTCTAATTTCCTTTCCGGTCGTTCTATAGCAGCTGTGTTAGACGGCCACCGTTCTTCCAATAAATCTGTAAATAGTGGTGTTCCTCATGGATCTGTCCTATCTCCAACTCTTTTTCTAATTATC
>SEYY01024647.1:0-20000 GCA_009176605.1 Armadillidium nasatum | reverse complement strand
CCCCTATCTGAGTAGCCTCTTGTCCGACTATTCTCAAGTCTCGTTACTCTTATATCCATCTTATGAAACTGTGTTGAAAGGTCGTCTACTTTTTTAATAACCTCTGCAACTTGAGTGGAAAGTTTAGTCACTTCGCGGGCAAGGAAAGAAATTGAAGGTGGAGGTGTGAATTCTCTGGTTCTTGTAGCAAAAGGGGCTATGGCATTGACAGATTCATTGCGATAATGTTCTGCTGCAATTCTGCTTCTGCGACTCAGATATTTATAAGCAGCGTCGGCCATTTTAAAAATTGAAAGATCTCATGTTAATACTTCCAGCATTGCTGGTCTTTTTATTCCCCCAAAGTGTCTTGGACCCCTTGCGACACATCACATCTGTCATGGGGTCGAGAAGACATATATATGCAAAAGACTATGCTCCGACATGTCATTGCTCTTATAATATCCAAATTAGACTACGGATGTGTTATATATATATATGGTCAGACGATCCAATCATACTTACGTCTTCTCGACCCCATCCAAAATGAAGTCTACGAATAGCAGCGGGAGCATTCCGATCGTCATCAAAGGAGAGTCTGGAATCATTGCCCTGTCCTTACAGAGAACAAGTCATGTGTTCCCTGCTTCTCCGGATCCGGAATACAACTCCGTACTGGCCATTCGCTAGGGCCATGACCTATGTGTTTCACTTTCTCAACTCGTTTCTTCAATTTTGAAAATATTGACACATGAGTATACCATCCAGATACAACTTTTTCCCGGAAAAAGGAAATACTTAAAAAAGTGAAAAAAAGGAAAGAATATGATACTTGATGATGAGTATAACTTGTCTATGTCAGATGATGAGTCCGAAAACTCTCTTGATACAGTATAATATATCAATGACTTTGATGAGAACAACGAATGAATAATAAATATTAAATTTTTCCTTAATGTATTTTTTTTTATTTTTATACGAGGTGAGCATGTAACAACATAAAAAGATTTAAGTTTATAGAGAGAGAGAGAGAGAGAGAGAGAGAGAGAGAGAGAGAGAGAGAGAGAGAGAGAGAGAGAGAGAGAGAGAGAGAGAGAGAGAGAGAGAGAGAGAGAGAGAGAGAGAGGAGAGAGAGAGAGAGAGAGAGAGAGAGAGAGAGAGAGAGAGAGAGAGAGAGAGAGAAGAGAGAGAGAGAGAGAGAGAGAGAGAGAGAGAGAGAGAGAGAGAGAGAGAGAGAGAGAGAGAGAGAGAGAGAGAGAGAGAGAGAGAGAGAGAAATACATATAAAAAGTAATTTGTTAAAAAAATGCTAATGGCGATCACTTCCAGCACTTGTTGTGATTTAAGCACGATTCTCACACTCTAAGGTTTGTACTTGGTAAATTTTATTACCTTATAAAATATCTACAACTAGGGACCGACCGGGGCTGGAATTTTGCCGGGGCCGGGGTCACCCAAATTTGGCCGGGGACGGAGTTACCTAAAATTTTTAAAGGAGTTAAAAGCACAGAAATTTTTGGTTAAGAAAATTAGATATAGTTTTAATATGTGTGTTAGAAACAATCTAAAAGTAATTAATGGCTTTTTTAAACATAGAGAATCGCACAAGGTACAGATTGAACCAGAATTCAGGACGTTTTGACCAAAGATCAGTGATAGACTACTTTATTTCGTCAGACAAGAGGATAGTGAACAATGTGAAGGTGATTTCTGGAGTGTCTTTAGATGCAGATCACCGAATGATAGTGGCTAAGGTTAAAGTGAGAAACTTCAGAAAACAACACATGTATAAGAGTAAGATCAAAAAGACAAAGAGTCTGAAAGAACAAGAAAAAAGAACTGAATACGAAAGAAGGATAAACGAAAAATTAAATGGATGAGAGGAGGATGGTGAGGTTGAATGGTCAAATGTGGAGAGGTGCTTAAAGGAGGTGGCTGTGGAAGTACTAGGAGAGGAGTGGATGGGGGTGGAAGAAGGCACACGTCATGGTGGACATAGGAAGTAAAAGAAGCGGTAAAGCGAAAAATAAAAAATATGAGAATTTGGCTGAGGAGGAGGACCCCGGAAACGAGTGAAGAGTATGTAATTGCAAGAAACGAAGCAAAAAGAGTAAAAAGGAGAGCGGAGAAAGATAGCTGGAGAGAGCTGGGGGAGAGGTTAGACGAGGATCAAAGAGGAAATAAATCGTTGTTACATGGATTAGCAATATCATACAGAAGGGATAAAAGGAAGTTAAATAACATAAAAAATGTGAATGGAGAAGTGAGGGTGACTGCAGAGAAGATAAATGAAAGATGGACAGAATATTTCAAGTCATTATTAAATGTGGAAGATGAGAACAGAGAATTGGAGGCTGAGGATGATCAAGGAGGACAGGGTGGAGAGGAAGAGAATGAGTTCACGGAACAGGAGTTTGAGGAGGCTCTTGCAAGGATGAAAAATGGTAAAGCACCAGATGAGGATGGAGTGGGAATAATAGAATTGGTGAGAGAAGCTGGCACACAAGAAGTATATACTAAAAGTGTTCAAAAAGTGCTGGAGGAGTGGAAGAGTCCCGGAGGAGTGGGGAAGAACAATAATTGTGCCGATATACAAAAGAAAGGGAGACTCTGGTGTCTGTGAGAACTATAGGGGAATATCTCTGATAAATCATATAGTGAAGATATACGAAAGAATGATAGAGAGAAGACTGAGAGGGATGATCGAGGAGCAGTTGGGAGAGGAACAACATGGATATAGGAAAAATAGAGGAACAACAGATCTTGTCTTTAGCTTGAGACAAATCGTGGAGAAGACATGGGAGTATAATGTAGGAGTTAGTGTGGCCTTTATAGATTTACAAAAAGCTTTTGATTCGGTGCCGAGAAGTGGGCTGTGGAAGTGCTTGGAAGAGGAATATGGAGTGGTGGGAAGAATGATAAATGCAATTAAAAGCTTGTATGAGGTATGCATATGTAAGGTGAGGACAGGACACGAAAATGAGAAGTGGTTTGAGGTGAAGACAGGGGTGAAGCAGGGTAGTGTGCTGTCACCTCTGTTGTTTATAGCTTACTTGGATAAGGTCATAAATGACTTTAAAGCTGGATGGGATAAGGATAACGAGTGGGGTATTTTGGCGTACGCCGACGATATTGCTTTTTGGAGCGTGGTGGAGGAGGACATGAGGGAAGGACTAGAAAGGTGGAATTTATGTTTGGAGAGGGCTGGTTTGAAAATGAATAAAGAAAAGACTGTATTTGTGAGAGTAAATAGAGAGAGAAATAGAGAAAATTTAGATATCCAAGTTGAAGGAAGAAATATAAAAGGTTGAAAAATTTGAGTATTTGGGGAGCGTGTTTGGAGGTGCGGGAGAAGTGGAGGAAGATATAGCGGAGGGAATAGGCAAATATGGAAGAAGTGTGAATTGCTTCTACCCATTATTAAAGAATTAAAATGTGCCTTTGCAAGCAAAAAGAGTAATTTTTGAAATTATATTGACGCCCATATTGACATGTGGCGCGGAATGTTGGACAACAACCACTGTGACAAGAAGTAGAATACAGGCAGCAGAGATGAGGCTCTTGAGAACAATGATAGGAAAGAGCAGAAGAAACAGAATAAGAAACGAACACATAAGAGAGAGAATAGGGGTGAGTAGCATTAGAAATAAAATAGAAAAAGCCCAACTGAGATGGTTGGGGCATCAAGAGAGGATGGAGGAGGGGAGAGTGGCGAGATGTTAGGAGTGTAGACCGGTGGGCAGGAGACCGAGGGGAAGACCTAAGAAGAGGTGGACGGACGAGGTGGAGGTGTTGGAGAGATATCGCTTCCCGAACATCACGCAACTGAGAAGAGAGGGCCAATTCGCTGATAGAGATGAATGGAGGAGGCTGCACCAGCTGACAGGCAGATGATGCCTACCTGGGAGCTGAAGTAAGTACGTACGTAAGTTTTAATTGAAATTTATTTAATTATAAGGAAGGAGTAAAATAGCCAACATTCACTTAAATTAATGATTATATGCATTTTCTCCGAAAAAATATTAGAAAATTGCAGATTTTGTAAAATAAAAGTTTGAAAAACTACGAAAAAAAAAAGTTTTTTTTTTCTTATTCACAAGTTATTCAACAAGTTTACTTAGGTAAGACCCTAAGTTAAAGTATGAAAAAATGTAAGATATGAAATTATCAATATAACCTGTATTGCTATTTTAATGTTGTGTATCAAATTTGTATCATTTAGTTACATTATTTCAAAATTATTATTTTGTTTATATTTTCAGTCAATATGGCTAAAAGATCAGCTTCTGCAGTATGGGAGTACTTTACAATGTTTCAGGATAGGCTCGAAATAGCTAAATGTAACATCTGCAGTCAGAAAATTAGAAGAGGACCTCCGGGTGCCACAAGTAAAAAATTTTCAACCAAATCTTTATGGGGCATCTAAAATCAAAACACAAAGATGAACATTCACTACCAGAAAAGGAGCGGTCAAAAGAAACAGAAAAGAAAAAGAAAATATTGAAAAAAAACAAGAAAAAATTTTTTTTTTTTTTTTTTTTTTTAATTTTTTTTTGATATTTTATTATTATTATTATTTGACTGACTGAGCTGAAATTTTCGGGGTATATGCATTTTTTCCCGAAATTCTGAGTTGATTTCGAGCATTTTTCTGAGTCTAAAAATAGGGGTTTGAAAGTTACTTGGACCCAAAGTTGAAAAAAATTTATAGCGGGGTCAAACCACTGGTCCACATGAGCTTGAAATTTAACTGAATAATTTTAGCCCCAATTTCTTGCATCAGTGGGAGCGTATTTTTGATATCACGTTATATAAGCACTTAAATTTTTTTTTGCAAAAATCGTACCTTCCGGAGAAAAAAATTATTTAATAAAAACGCTACTTACTAATTTCTTTATTTTTGGATATTGTTTAGAGGAGGAACAGGGAAACAACTTTTATTTTGTGCATTATTAAATGCTATTTGTTTGGAGCGAGATATAGTCTCTCAAACTTTGGGAATTTTTGAAATTTGGTCAAAAATGGACCTTTTTTAGAGGCTATATCTCGAAACCAAAGAATCGCATCGAATAAAGTAAAGAGAGGAATTACATATAAATTACACAAAGTTTCTGTGTTTTACTTAGACGATTATCTAAGCATAGAGTAAAAAGTAAATGTCTTCTTTCACAATATCAATAGACTGTTAATTAAGGTAACTGTGTGGTATCCGGATTCGTATGCTGGCTTTGCAGTATACTTATTGTGAGTAGGAGTAGCCTGCCTAGATAAGAGAAAAGAGACACTATCATCAAATATAACTATTAATTAATTATTTTATTTCTAGTCAAAGATTAGAGGAAAAAAAAGGATATACCCATTAAAGTGAGATTAATTCTTAGTTGAAGTATTTAAAGACTAGGGTATAGTTAAATTTCAGTGGTAGCAGAGCGTTAGTCCCTGAAGATGAATGAAAATAGTGAAGAAAGGAAAGTAGATATACTAAAAAAGAAACGAATAGGTGAATGTCTTACATTTTCAGGAAAAGTAGAGGAGTATAATGACTGGCGAAAAAGAGTAGATAATTGGTTGATAGCGTCTGAGGATAGTCAAAATACTCAGGTAAAGAGATAAGGATGGCTTTAACTGGGACAGCTAATGATGTGGTGAAAAACATTGACGCGAAAGTAATGAAATCAGAAAGGAATAAAGGAAGTATTGGGGAAAATAAATGAGATATTTAAGGAAGACATAAGAATGGAGCAAATGTAAAAGGCAATATAATTTTTTAAAATTGAAAGAAGAGAAGTAGAAAGAGTGCTGTGGAAAAAACAGGATAATGAAAAGAATGATTTAGATTTTGTAGAAATAGAAGGAATTCTCGATACTGGATGTAATAAAACTGTTTGTGGAGAATTGTGACTGACAGAGATCCTGCTGAGATTATCAGCAGAAAAAATAAAAAAGATAAATAGGGAACAGGAAAAGTCGGAAAGGACATTTTTATTTGAAGAAAGTGAGTATAAAGATTGTAAAGTTGTGTTTATTCCTTGTGTATTGGGAGGACTGAAAGTAAGAATAAGAACGGAAATTGTTAAAGGAGATACCCTGAAAAGAGAGAGACCCTGAAAAACATGGGAACTATTATAGACATTGAAAAGTTAGATATAGCAATGGATAAACTTGAAAAAATAAAAGTAAAATGTGAAATTATGGTAATTACATCTGCAGTTTGGTCATGGAAGGAGTGATAAAATATGGGAATTATTGGAAGAAAGTATTAAAAGGAAAAGAAATGTTCAGGAACAATAAGAATGAAATGAAAAAGGATTTACAAAAAATTTGTGAAGTATGTGTTTGTAGGAAGTATAAGAGAACGCCTAATAGTGGGATTTCTCATGGCAAAGGATTTTAATGAAATGGTTTCAATGGACTTAAAAGAAATATAAGGGAGGAAGTTTTTGTTGTTGGTGGACATGACAACAAATTATATGCAAGCTAGTTGGTTGATTAATACGACTCCGGGAGAAATTTGAAAAAAAAAAAAAAAAAAAAAAAAAAAAAAAAAAAGTGGATAAGTGTTTTTGGACCTTCTAATTTACATTTTCTGACAATGTGACAATGGCTTAGAGTTCCAAAATGAGGAGATGAAAGAATTAACTGAAACTTTTGGAATAGAAATAAGAAGCACTCCATCTGAGAGCCCTTGGAGTAATGTGAAATGTGAAAGGATAATTTGTTTGGTAAAAGATAGTGAGAGAAAACTGAGAGGAGACTAATGATTGGAAAGCAGCCTTGTTTTATCATATCAAAATTCCAGCTCTGGTCGGTCCCTACCTCTCACCAGTATGTACACTTGGGATATGAAGATTTCTTCCAAATACCAGTTGATATGGGGAATATGCACTATTCACATTTAAACAGTTTTTAGCATAAGAGTGCATATTCCCCATATCAACTTGTATTTGGAAGAAACCTTCATATCCCAAGTGTACATACTGGTGAGAGGTAGAGACCGACCAGTGCTGGAATTTTGCCGGGGCCGGGGTTACCTAAAATTTGTAAAGAGGTCAAAAGCACTGAAATTTTAGGTTAAGAAAATTTAATTGAGGTTTATTTAATTATAAAGAAGGAGTAGAATAACCAACATTCACTTAAATTAATAATTATATACATTTTCTCAGAAAAAATTTCAGAAAATTACAGATTTTTATAATAAAAGTTTGAGAAAAAGTACAAAAATTTTGATTTTTTTTCTGATTCACAATAGTGATTCAAGGGTTTACCTAGGTAAGGTCTGAAAAAATGTAAGATATAAAATTATCAATATAACCTGTATTTATACATATCATTGTTATTTTCTTGCTATGTATCAAACTTGTATCATTTAGCTTCATTATTTCAAAATTATTATTTTGTTTATACTTTCAGTCAATATAGTTAAAAGATCAGCTTCAGCAGTATGGGAGTACTTTACAATGTTTCAGGATAGGCTCGAAATAGCTAAATGTAACATGTGCAGTCAATCAATTTTAGAAGAGGATCTCCGAGTGCCTCAAGTAAAAAATATTCAACCAAATCTTATGGGAGCATCTAAAATCTAAAAACAAAGACGATCATTCACCAGCAGAAAAGGGGCGGTAAAAAGAAGCAGAAGAATATATTGAAAAAACGAGAGAACATTTTTAATTTTCTTGTATTTTTTTTGAAATTTTTTTTTATTACTTTGACTGATTGAGCTCAAATTTTCAGGGTATATGCATTTTTTCCCGAAGTTCTAAGTTAATTTCATGCGTTTTTCTGAGTCTTTAATGATTTGAAAGTTATTTGGACCCAAAGTTTTAGAAAAAATGAACAGTGGGGTCAAACCACTGGTCCACATGAGCTGAAAATTTAACTGAATAATCTTAGCCCCAATTTCTTGCATTAGTGGGAACAGATTTTTGATATCATGTCTAGAAAAAAAGTAATAAATACTTGAATTTTTTCATGAAAAAAAATTTGCAAAAATCGTATCCTTTCGGAGAAATAAAATTATCTAAAAAAAAAAAAAGCTACCTACTAATTTTCTTGATTTTGGATATTGTTTAGAGGAGGGACATAGCTACAACTTTTATTTAGTACTTTATTAAATACTATTTGTTTAAAGAAAGATATAGCCTCTCAAACTTTGGGAATTTTTGAAATTTGATCAAAAATGAACCTTTTTTGAGAAGCTATATCTCGAAACCAACAAATCGCATCGAATAGAGTATAAAGAGGAATTTGTAGTCTCATCCCTTCTCTATACACCCACCAAAAATAAGAAATGTTACAGTTGTAGTTTTTTTAAAAATTTGTTTTGTTTGAAAAGGTGGATTTAAATTTTTTTTTTTTTTTTTTTTTTTCGATAGTTCGTCAATTTTGGGCTTTTAACATTTTTCCTATAACTCTGGGATCAAAAGTCTGTTAGAAGCTTTCGTAGCCCATTGAATTTTGAATATATATTCCAAATTTCAGATCATTCCAAAAAGTAATTTGGCTCCACCATTCATTTGAAAAAGAGGTAAATTTCCCAAAAAAACTTTTTAACCGTTATAGACTCAGGAAAACGCTAGAAATGGACTTTCTTCACCGGGAAAAAGCTATATTCACTGAAAATTTCAAGAGAATCGGCTGAAAATTAAAAAAAAATTGAAATTGGACAGTCCCCTTAGGCATAATTTGCCCTTTAGAACCCCGGCAGGCAACCACCTGTTTTCCCTGATTTTTAGCCGTGGCAGGGTTCAGTAATATTGGCCGGGGCTTGCCGGGGCCCCTGTCGGTCCATAATGAAAGGAATTACGTAACAGAACTGGAAATCCAAATTGAAAGTGAGAAACTAGAAGAAAATTTAAGAGGTATGAGAAGAGCAAGAGAGACAAGAATCAGATGAAAAAATTAAATTGGCACTAAAGAAAAATTTACGGGAGCACAAATTAGAAGAAGAACTTGTTGGTTTGAAGTTTACTATAAAAGAAAAGGAGAAAAAAATGGAGAGGTAATAGGGAAGATGGAAAACCCGTCTTAGTAAAGCATGATAGAACTCTTAGAGAAGTGGCGAGAGTTCACATTACAAGGATACAAGGAGAAAAATAAGTGGAAAATGAACAGGAGGAAAGAGAAGAACTGAATGTGGCAGAAACGGGATAGTAGAAAATGATGAAGAGGAAGAAGTTCTAAGAAGAAAAGAGGGAAGAAGAAGAAAATGAGGAAGAGGAAGAAAAGATTGAAGGAGAGAGAATTCCAAAAGTTAAATATGGAGAAAGGTGGAGAATAAGAAAGAAAGAAAGAAACAGGAGAAAACATAGAAGTAAGAATTCTAAGCAGAGTTGGTAAAGAGACAAGTGCAAGGTTGAAAGAAACTTAGAAGATAGGAAAGTAACGTGGATGGACCTAAGGGAATATGGAAAATTCTCAGATTCCTGAAATGCAAGAAGTTTTTTTTGCTTAGTGGAAATGGGGATGAAGTGATAGAAGCGAAGCTAACGGAACTAGAAAGCTGGAAAGAACACAATGTGTATGAAAAAGTAAAAAGAGAGGGACAAAAGTTAATTTCCACTCGTTGGATATATCAGAAAAATTGAAAGAAAATAAAAAAGTATCTAAAGCTAGATTAGTAGTAAGAGTCTTTGAAGGGATAAACTTAGATGAAAGAAATGAATATCTAACATGTTCACCGGAATCATTAAGGTTAACTTTGGCAATAATTAATTATAAGAAATGGATATGTAAGACTTTGGATGTGAGAACTGCTTATCTGCAAGGTCGTCAGATTGGGAAAAATGTGTATGTAGAACTCCCAAAGGAGGCAAGAAGTGAAGGCGAAGTATGAAATTAAAAAAAGGCAGTTTATGGTTTAAAGGATGCAGCCAAAGAATGGTACCATAGTATCACAGAAATGTTAGAAGGATTAGAGGAGTAAAAAGTCGATTGGAACCAGCCATATAACATTGGAAAAAAGAGGGAAAGTGTACTTATGTGTACTGACGTAGATGACTTTTGCTATGGGGTGAACTAATATTCCAAGTGGAAATACATTGGGAGTGAAGAATGTTAAGAAATTTACTTATGTAGGAGTGAATATTAAACAAGAAAATGATTGGATAAATATAGATCAAAGAAAATATATCAAGAATATAGAATGTCCAGAGATAAAGATATTTAGACTTAACACCAAAAGAATTAACAGAATATTGATCACTTGTGGGAAGAATAAATTGGTTAGCTCAACACACTCGCCCAGAGATAGCAGAAGAGGTGAATCTGCTGAGTAAAAATTTTAAATGGCAGGACAAGTGAAATGAGAAGAACGATAAAAGTGATAAAGAAACTAGAGGAAAAAGATGTTGAAGTAGTCCTGAATATGCTAGAAGGAGAAAGGATAGAAATAGAGGTATTTGCTGATGCTTCCTTCAATAAAGTAGGAGACGGGAATTCACAAATGGGGTATGTAATTAGCCTGAAGGATGAAAAGGAAAACGAATGTCTAATAATGTGTAATCAAAGGTGGCAAAGTCCACATTTGAAGCTGAAACATTAAGTGTAGGAAAAGCTACAGAAAATGCAATATATTGGAAAAATGTTTGGAAGGAGATTATGAATCAGAAAGTATCAATAAAAATAAAGACAGATAGCAAAACACTAGAGAGAGCCATGAAATCTACAACAGGTGTTTTGAGTAGGAGATTGAGAGTGGATATAGCTGCAATGAAAAAGTTGCTTGAGAGTAGAGAGATTGAATCAGTGGAGTGGATTGGTACAAAAGAACAAGTAGCTGATGTGTTAACAAAGAAAGGTGTGTAAGAGGATATGATTAAAAAGTATGCGACTGAAAGGAAAAGGGATAAAAGAGAAAAGGAAGAAGAAAGAGAAGTGTTAGATGGATTGTTTTTATATGTTTATATTGCAAATGGGTAAAAAGAAAAATGGGAGACAAAAAGGAAAAGAATGAGGATAAATGAAAGATGTGTTTCTTTGAGAATGATTGAGAATAGGTTCTCAATGGTTCTCACAGTTATAAACATATATATAATTTTTTTTTCATTCTTCTAGGCTTGTCCATCCCTTTTTGTGTATTATGTAAGAAATTTAATTTAAAATAAAATTTTAATACAAAAGGAAGTAGAATGTCATTGTTTTTGACTTAGACGATTATAAAGGCATAGAGTAAAAAGTAAATGTCTTCTGTCATAATATCAATAGACTCTTTGGGTATGGGGAATCCGGATTCGTCAGCTGACTTTGCAGTATAGTTATTGTGAGTAGTAGTAGTAGTAGTAGTCTGCGTAGATAAGAGAAAAGAGACACTATCAATAAATAAAACTTTGAATTAATCATTTCATTTCGAGTCAAAGATAAGAGTAAAAAATAAAGATCTACCCTTTAGGTAAGTGAGATCAATTCTCAGTTGAAGTATTAAAGATTAGGGTACAGTTAAATTTCAGTTTCAAAATGCCAAACTGAAATACCATCTAAGAAACAATATTGTCATATGAACACTAGCTGAACAAAATTCCAAATTTACGCTTCAAAACTAAATTATGAACTATTATACTGAAGGATCTGACTGACTTTTGATGACGTACTTATTAAATAGGAAATTAATATTTAATACTTACTAATTACGGTACCTTGTAATAAATTTTTGTGGTTCGAAATCGAACTTTCAATTGCTAGTAGGGGTTGTTTAGTAACATAATTTTCGAATGAAGTTTCAAATCCCTTTGGCTTTGAAGCAGAAAGCTTCTCGTAGTGAAATTCATCCATTTCCTGAGCTGATTTTTCTTCCAAATCTGGGAAAGAAACCTATGAAAGTTATGTAATAATTCCTAATAGTAATATATCAGATGTGAGATTTGAAAAAAAGGCTAAGGATATTTGGTTGAATCATACTACAAATGAAACTGGTAATTATTAAGTGAATGCTAATACGACACATATTACAAATAGCTTACGCATAGGGGGCAAGAATTGTCAACTTCTCGCGCATTGGGTCCTTTTGATAGTACGTAAGGAAATGAATCATAACTTTTCATAATAAAATTATCTTTTTTTTCATGAAAATTTAAAAAAAATCAACATCCAGGGAGTCGAAGGTGTGGAACCATTAATTTTTCCATTTTTCTGGCTCTAAATTAACTTTAGTCATTCATATAATCTGAAACGTTACCTTTGTTGATTCAATCCTAAAAGTACTAAATATTATAGAGAAAAATATGCGAATACTTGAAATTTGAAGTACTAAGAGATGAATATCTCTGTGCTAAAGATTACGTTAACAGATCAAGTATTTGTAAACTGATAATATAAATTAATTAAATCAATTAGACAGATATTTCAACATCAAATTTGTTGAAAACAACTAAAGCATTAAACACAAATTAGAGGTAAAAGATAAAAAAAGCTTAATTTTTACGATTGGGAATTATAGGTTTTCCTATTCTTTTATTATTCTAACACCCCTTCTAGAGTATTGTTGCAAATTTTCTAGTTAAAATTTGAACCAGTCATTGGCTTTGAGGGGGTTTTAGCCATCTTTGTGGCCGAGAACACCTTTATTTTAATTTTTTATATACTATTATATATAATTACTTGAAATTAATTATATTATCCTCTTTCGAATTCATATTTTATCAAAAAAGCCATTTTAAAGGATGGTTCAGAATTATACACATTTTCCTTTTGTCAATAACTTCTCATAAAGGTCATTTAACACGTTATAAATACCAATTTCGTACTCAGGACATTAAAACCCACCATTCCAGTTATATATATATTTTTAGAATTATTAATTATTAATTACGTTAAATTGCTTTTCATATTAATTATCTAATTACTTTAATTATTGTAATTAATTATAATTTGATCTATTTAATGTTTATCAGCTTTGAGTTTGGAGAAAGATGACTTAAAAGAAAACGTCGTTACAAAAATCTTTTTTGAAAAGTGCGTAATAAAATTTCGCTAAGATTGCTTTTGTGGAATTAAGTCGTGTTCAAATTTGCTCCGCAAATATTTTGTTTCAATAAAACTATTTCGATTAAATTTCATCATTAACATCGTTCGACTTTTCTTGCAAATTCTTTAAAAGTGCCAAATTAAAACAGTTAAAATTCGAGATTTTCGATTCAAAAGATTTATAGCTTTTAGAGTTTTGTGATTTGTGTCTTAAACTATTAATGGTTAAAGTTAAGTTATAGTGCGTTTCGTTAACATAACGCCTTTCGATAAACAATTTTACCCGGGTAAATTTCGGAACAAGGACGATAACGGAGTAATGCAGTATCTGAAGCTTTTGCCTTACTAAAACTAACCAGCTCGAACCTCTGGAGAAGGAAATCAATAATTTTCGACTTTGGATAGGAGACGTCAAAAATTTCTTCAAGAGAAATGCTACGAACTTGTTACATCAAAATAAGGTATGTTTTCTTCTAAAGTTGTTTTTCTCTAGAGCTCTGGCTGATATTCGAATAAATATTTAAACTTTAAATATTTAAATGCTAGAAAGTGAGATTCGAGCAAAATTTTAATTTCGTACCCTGCTATATTGGGAATTGCAAGTTGCTGCTCCTAAGCTTCTTATCATTTCACCAACTACAATCCATAATATATATATATATATATATATATATATATATATATATATATATATATATATATATATATATATATATAATATATATATATATATAATATATATATATATATTATTATATATTATATATATATATAACTGGCCTGACTTGCGGTCGTACTTTTCTGATTTTCCATGGAATGATTACTGTTTCCGTGGGAGGGGTTCCTCGGAGTGTGCAGAGCGCATAACTGAGGTGATTCTCTCTGGCATGGAGGCGTACATTCCATATTCTTTCCCTTCCACTAAACCTAATAAACCTTGGTTTAACTCTGCTTGTTCTCGTGCTATCCGCCGCAGGATGCTGCCTTCAGGGACTACCGTCGTCTTCAAACTCCAGAATCTCATGCAACTTATATTTCATCCCGGAATCGTGCAAAACCTATTCTTCGAGATACTAAAAACTCTTTTCTCCGTCGCGAATGCAATAATCTTTCTGGCTCCTATTCCTTTCGCCCTTTATGGCATTTTGCTAAAAATGTCAACTCCAACTTTGCTTCTTCCTCTTTCCCTCCTCTAGTATCTTCTGACGGTTCAACTGCCGTTTTGCCTTCCTCTAAAGCTGAACTCTTTGCTCAAACTTTTGCCTTAAATTCAACCTTAGACGATTCCGGAGCTGTTCCTACTCCTTCAACCCCCTCTAACTCATTTATGCCTAAAATTGTAATTTCTTCTAAAGACGTCACTTCTGCTCTCTCTGAGCTTAATACTAAGAAGGAGTACGGTCCTGATGGTATTCCTCTTGTGGTTCTCAAAACTTGTGCTTCCGAGCTTGCATCTTGCCTTGGTAAACTATTTCGTCTATATCTTTCTACTTCAACCTTCCCTTCTTGCTGGAAACGTGCGCTCATTCAGCCTGTGCCGAAGAAGGGGGACTCCTCTCAGCCCTCTAACTATCGTCCTATTTCTTTAACCTCCGTTTTTTCTAAAGTTTTCGAATCTATCCTTAACAGGAAGATTTGGAAACATCTCAATTCTTCTAATCTTATCTCAGATCGCCAGTATGGCTTTCGAAAGAAACGCTCTACTGGTGATCTTCTTTCCCTTCTCTCTGACTCTTGGTTCTCCGCTCTTCGGCATTTCGGTGAATCTTTTGCTGTGGCGCCTGACATATCGAAAGCCTTCGATAGAGTCTGGCACAAAGCTTTGATTTTCAAACTTCCCTCTTTCGGAATCTATCCTTCTCTCTGATTTCCTTTCCGGTCGTTCTATAGCAGCTGTTGTAGACGGCCACCGTTCATCCTATAAATCTATTAATAGTGGTGTTCCTCAAGGATCTGTCCTATCCCCAACACTTTTTCTGCTTCATTAATGACCTTCTCTGTATTACTTCATCTCCTATCCACTCCTATGCTGATGACTCTACCCTTCATTACTCTTTTCATTTTGAAAGACGCCCCTCCCAGCAACAGTTAATAGAGGCAAGGAGGGTGGCCTTGGAGCAACTAACCTCTGATCTATCTCTCATTTCAAATTGGAGCAAAGAAAACATGGTCGTTTTCAATGCCTCAAAAACTCAATTCCTCCATCTCTCTACTCGACACAATCTTCCACACAACTACGATATCTTCTTCGAAAACACGCAACTCAAACCTTCATCTCTCCTTAATATTCTCGGTGTTTCTTTTTCTCGTGATCTTTCTTGGAAAGATCCCATTATTTCTCTTACTAAGATGTTGGGTGTTCTGAGGCGCCTTCGTGGTTTTTTTACGCCACCCCAGTTGCTTGCTCTGTATAGGGGTGTTGTTCGCCCCTGTATGGAGTATGCGTCACATATCTGGGGTGGTTCCACACACACAGCTCTCCTGGAAAAGGTGGAGTCTAGAGCTTTTCGCCTTATCAATTCTCCTGCTCTCACTAATTCACTCCAATCTCTTTCTGCCCGTCGAAATGTTGCGTCACTCTCTCTATACTATCGCTATTACAATGGACACTGCTCTTTTGAACTCTCTCGTCGCATACCTCCTCCATTAAGAAGGGTTCGTGCGACTCGTCTTTCTACACAGTCTCATCCTTTCTCTGTCCAACTCTCTGACCCCAGACTTAACCGCTATGCTCAATCTTACATGTACTCTACTGGTAAAGTCTGGAACACACTTCCTTCATCTATTTTCCCAACTTCCTATGACTTAGGCACCTTTAAACGCCGTGTATCAGGTCATGTCGGCCTTTAATTTGACCATGTTTTCGAATTTCCTCCCAACTCTGGTGGAACATTGGTAGGCCTCTGGCCTTTGCCCACCAGAGGAGAAATAAAAAATAAATAAATAAATAAATATATATATATATATATATATATATATATATATATATATATATAATATATATATATATATATATATATATATATATATATATATATATATATATATATATATATATATATATATATATTTTGGATGGAGTGAATTATCGGTATCGTGAGTATCGTTATATTTTTAGGTATCGATATCGGCTAAAAATGACCGATACCGATACCAAATTTTTTTTAAATAACTTAATCCCTTTGGTTTACATTTTTTGGAATGTTGAGTTTCTTTAACTGTAAAGTTTCGAATACCACGAAACATTGTTTTCTTGATTTTCCAAATTTCCAATTAATTAATTACTAATTAACAGTTTATTACATTTTTTTGGCTTATATTCTATATCTCTATAACTGCAGATCCGATTTTGGTCAAATTAGGACAGTTAACTCTTTGTATGACATAGATCAACTTGTTATTCCTAATTATTTCATTCATTTAATTACTTAATTAATTAAATTATGTAATTTTTTATTAATATTACGTAATATTTTGAAACGTCGTTTCCCGATAATTTTATTTCCAAAACATTGATATGTTGCTTTCCACTAAAAGTTTATTTTTGGAAATGCATAAACTGCTTTTCAATTTATTTTCACGCCATTTACTTCATACCATTTGGTTTTTCTTAAGTAGTTTATTTTAATTTTATTCCTTTATTAATTCATTGGTAACATATTAGGATGGTAACCAAGGTACAGTCGTGAACAGAAGTTCGTTCCTATTAAGCTGGAAATAAATATTGATATAAAATGGACATCATCTCAGATTCAGCCAATCACAGTTCAATTAAGCCCCTCTCAATGTTTTTATTTTCTTTTTATTCAAAATAGAGCCTTTATGAAATGATTTCCATTTTATATAAATATTTATTTCCAGCTTAATAGGAACGAACTTCTGTTCACGACTGTACATATATATAATATATATATATATATATATATATATATATATATATATATATATATATATATATATATATATATATATATATATATATATATATATATATATATATAGGAGAGAACCTAGCGCCGTCCAAATCGATGCAAGTATCTCCCATTAGGCATAACCCAGGGAGTGACAGTATGGTCTAGACCATTCCGTTTCACTCCGTTGCTCTTTGGTTCGTTCGTTTTTGCGTTTCACCTTCTCAGAGGGTCTCTAGTGCACCCTCGCCTCATATTGGAGTGTGTATGCTCCCACTTCTCCTTCCCCCGACTGCCTTCTCATGTTCCAACAAATTTACAAGCGCTTACTCGTATATTGCCTTTCTAAAAATAAAAAAATAAAAAAAAAAGCTTCTGAGATGTTTCGAGGGGCGGGATCCAAAGAATGCCCTTCATCCACTCCTCACCCTATCATCACTTGAGAGTTTGCAGCTTCCGATGGGATGGTGCAGCCAGGAGGACCCTACGTTCGGCTTGCCCCAGCACACGGTGTTCTTTTTTTGAGACAAGAAAAATAAAGCTGGACTTTTAACTCCAAAAATATTAAAGAAATTATTTTCAATTTTACCCGAAAAAATACAAAATTATTTATTGTTTAAAAAACAAATTCATAAATGAAATTTTAAACAGAAAATAAACTTTATATTTATTATTGAGCTTCAACATTTGCGAGAATATTTATTTTAAGTAATTTTTTTTTTTTTTTTGTCAGAAAATGACTCAGTTTCGAATTACCTTTTCCATCGTTGTTATATTTTTTTTTTAAATAGTTCAAGATGTGTGATATTCAGTATAATATAGAGTGGTTTAATACTAATGTAAAAACTGAAATGGAAGCTGCCAAATTTTTTCAACGTTTTGATGTTATACCTGGATTTAAAATTTGTGAAAATGAACACAACATGGCTATGATATGTGAACATAATTTTCTTTTCTGGCAATGTTCGAAGAAACCATGCAAAAAGAAAATTTCAATTAGGAAAGACTGTTGGTTGCAAGGATCTTGTTTGCCTCTTACAATTTATTTACTATTGGACGGAAGAAGTTACTGTCCGGTTTTGTGAAAAACAACTGAACTTAAGCAGACCAACTATTATAGATTTTAATAACTACTTAAGAGAGATAAGCTGTCACCTAAATTTATTCGCATTATTGTTTTTTAAGTTAAGTTAAGTTAGGTTGGGTTAAGTTAAGTTAGGTTGGGTTGGGTTGAGTTGGGTTAGGTTAGGTTGGGTTAGGTTAGGTTGGGTTGGGTTAGGCTAAGTTAGGTTAGGTTAGGTTGGGTTAGGTTAGGCTTTTTCGATATATTATGTTTGATTGAATTACGTTGGGTAAGTTGACATTTAATAATATTGCCTAATTTTTTTCATTCTATAGGTTTGTGCTCATTCACTTTTAACAAAACCATTATCCATTGGGGTCCAAACATGAATGTTGAAATAGATGAAACGTTTTTCTCCAAAAGAAAATATGAAAAAAATTATGCTGATCAATGGATATTTGGTGGAGTCTGTCGGAAACTTTGGAAGTTTTCATTTGTACTATTCCTGACCGGAGTGAAAAGATTTTAATTGAATGTGTTAAAAAATATATTAAGCCAGGAAGCACAATTATAAGAGACTGCTGGGCTTCTTATCAAAACATTTCAAAAATTCAAGGATATTCATTTACTCATCTTACTGTGAATCATAGCCATAATTTTGTAAACCCAACAAATGGTTGCCATACACAGCGAATTGAAAGTGTTTGGGCTGTCTTGAAATACAAGAATAAAAAACGAAAAGGTACTTGCAGGACAGTTTTTGAATCTTATTTATACGAGTTTATGTGGCGTACTCGAAATAAAGGAAAGAATTTATTTGAATCAATTTTAAGAGATATCAAGCTTTTAGCTTTACAGTGATATATATATATATATATATATATATATATATATATATATATATATATATATATATATATATATATATATATATATATATATATATATATATATATATACATATATATATATATAGCCCTTCGCACCATCACCGGCTGCACACGCACAACCCCTCAACAACACCTACACAACGAAACCAAGATACTACCTATAAGGAATCACCTAGAAATGATAGGCACCCAATTTTACGCAAAAACACGTCTACCCACACACCCATGTCACAATACTCTCCTCCAACCTACCCCACAGAGACTAACACAGCCTCCATCGTCCACCGGCGCCTTTTACAATCAGATCCTAAATCACATCCCCCCTCCTCCCCCCAATACCACAACAACCAAACATATACACACTCAACTAACACATTCATACATGATCAACAGACCTCCAAACAACACACTAAACGAACCCCCCCCCCCGAAATAAACCCCGATTTCAACAACCTCCCAAGACACTTACAAACCTCACTTGCAAGATTAAGATGCGGGCACCACCCAAACCTACAACATTACAAACACAAATTCAAAATAAACCAGGCAGCATCTCCCACCTGTACTAGATGCGGAATGGCCCCGGAGACCGTGAAACACTTTCTATTACACTGTCCTTCCAACTCTCGCCCCAAAATCTTCTGGGGCATCACTTCTTTGAAGGATCTCTGGACGAGACCGACTGCGGCAGGAAGCTTCATTAGCGAAGTGTGGCCGCCTCAACATGGGGTGGTCAGGGGGTGAGAAGGTAAAAAAAAAAAGGTAAAAAGGTGTATATATATATATATATATATATATATATATATATATATATATATATATATATATATATATATATATATATATATATATATATATATATATATATATATATATATATATATATATATATATATATATTGGATTTCAAAAAATTTCCAACTACGTCATCAATTTCAAAGAAACCTGTAGAAAGATTAAAATTTTTGTATATTTTATAAAGAAAGACTCAACAAGCCGATTGAAGTTTTTTGAATTGGGAGAAAATATAAATTTTGTATTATTCCAATTTTTTACATGTTGTTGAGTGATATGAAGGAATATTGCGTTACTATGGTTACATCTCCTGATGTCAGCCTTATGTTGTTCAATGCGCATATTGAGTTTTTATAGTTTCTCAGTAGTAAGCCCCTTGACAAGTGTCGCAGGGAACTTTGTAAAC
>SEYY01024646.1:52500-59744 GCA_009176605.1 Armadillidium nasatum | reverse complement strand
TGTTATAAAAAAAAAAAAACTATCTTCTGCATTTACTTTAACTTATTTATCAAATATCAGATATATTAATTTATATTTATCATTTCACATCATTTTTATTTATTTTTTTATATATATTATATACATTAAACATCTTTACTGACCAAAAGATTTAGATTCTGATGTCAAATTTGACAAGCCATAGATTTTTCTATATATATATATATATATATATATATATATATATAACTATATATATATATATATATATATATATATATATATATTATATATATATATATATATATATATATACATATATATAAATATATATTAACAATAAATATATCTTATATCTAATATACATATAATATATATCTATTATATATATAGACATTATATATAATAATATATTATTATATATATATATTTAATATAGTATATATATATTATATAATAAGTAAATATATATATATATATGTATTACAAAATACATGAATTTATGCACTTTATAAGCACCGTCTAATCATGTTGAATAATATTTGTCTTCAAACATATAGCGTAACATGCTCAGTTATACCTTCTAACATAAAGTATCTTCATCGAGAACAAGCAATTAACGAAAACATATTCAAACATATACATTTTCTAACGTATATAAATATTCACATGCTTATTTCCATACCCATTAGGTGATATCTATACATTTGTTTTATCAAATGAACAAGTTTTATACTTGACATAGAGATTTTCATATTAAAAACACCCATGAACACATAAATAAACACACAAAAATTGAAATAACTTATCCATATAGGTATGATGATTACAGCAAATAATAATCATTCTGTGGTTTTTGGCCTTTACAGACTTAAAATATACCAACATTTGAGCCTCGTGAAGGGTATTAATCCACTCATTTACCATCAACACCCATATGCCCAACCCTAAATAAATAAAAATTAATGTTTTCAGAAGCTTAATTAAAAAACTTAACTATCACTAAAACATTTACTAAGGGTAACAGTTTCTTCCTGTTGAAGCTCAAGCGTGCATCCAAGCATATCACTACTACTCTTATAAACATTTGAGTAAGTAAATCATTAGCTTTTCAGCAGCTTAAAATATTTAACAAAACAGAAACATTTACCTAAAATAACCGTCACACTAATAACTACTCTACTAATAACTAGGGCATTTTGCGATTATTCACGATTCCTCTTAAAATTTTTGCATACATTTTATCTCACCATCATATCATATTTCCATTTCTTTACATGTAACTTGAACAAACAATAAGCAAAAATCGCATCATTTAATAAAAAAACGAAAAACAAAATACAAATATTTTACATTAAACGTGAATACATATTTATTTACATGTTTTTTTTTATTCCACATTATACTTTTCATTAGCATTAGGTATTTTAGGCATTTACCATGTTAACTTAGTCGAATAACAGTGCATATATGCAATTTTGCATGAAATTTACCAATATTATCAGAGTGAGGCATTAAACATAAGTATACAACCTTTAGGAAAGATAGGAACCTACCCACATTCCAATTATTTATGACAGTGAATCATACGATTCAACACAACCCAATAGTTCTAACCTAGCTCATAATATATTTAACCTAACCATACCTAACCTAGCAATACCTAACATTATCTTTCAATAATCATAGCTAACCTGACAATACTTAACACCCAGTAACCTAACCTTGCACTAGTTAGCCTTTGAATTCTCAACTTTCAATTAAAATTAGGCTATTTCTCAGACTTTATACTTTTCTTAACTACCTTTCATTTCAACTTGATTGAGCCTATTATTATTATTATTTAGGATATCTCAAAAACAAAGGATGGTTTCAGATTTTATTTTTAATACCTCATTTTTTCTAACGTTTTCAAATTAACATCTCTTAACCTTGCATTAGTTTGTCTCAGAGATTACGTGTTTCTTTAATAAAGTAACCCAAACGTTGTTTCCAGTCCATGTTTAGATATATCATGGATAGAACCTAAAATTCATATTCATTACTAGTACCTCTTTTTCCGCGTACCATTCTAGCCACCTCTAACTTGTGATATTTATCAAACTTCTAGTTATCAGTGTTAGGGGTTATTTAAATCACTTTTTTGACCAATTTTTTATTCAAGTCCTTTAAAAGCAAACATTATTTCAAGAAGGTGGTTCAGTATTAACTTTATATATCATTCTAACTTTATCATACCTTATTGAGAATGCTGTATCCAATTTTTTTTTTTTTTTTCATTTTCAAACTTAACTATGCCTTAGATCCACGGGGACCTTACCCTAGCTCCCGGAGTGACACCCTGGGGCCTCACCCCGGAGTTCCTGGATCGGCGATATTCCAGCTCAACTGATTATTTTTATTATTATTATTATTATTATTATTATTATTATTATTATTATTATTATTATTAATTATAATATATATCATATTATTATATTCTATATATATATATATATATATATATATATATATAATATATAATATATATACTATATATATATATAATACCCATAAGATGAGTCAGCAGTATCTAATTAAAAAAGTTTCTTAAAAAAAATTCGATGCATTTAACAAATGAAAAACAAATTTCAAAAATAATAATATATATATAAATATATATATTATATATTTATAATTATTTATTATATATATTATATTATACTCAATATTTTCTTTTTTCAGCGATTGAAATGCTGCACAGACTATTTCATTTTCATTCTAGAAAATTAATTTGTTTTTGAAATTTTTTTGCCTTGATTTGCAGCTTCTATTATTCTGTATATTTATAATCGCCTTACTCATAAAAAGTTAACAAATTTCCCTTTTGTCAAAGAGTATTCATCATTATAAGTTGAAATATTAAGAGAAATATTTCTAATTTACCTTTAAATATTTCGCTTTCATTATGAGTTGAAATATTAAGAGCAATATTCCTAATTTACCTTTAAATATTTTGCTTTCAAAAAATCGTAAAATCTACAGTAATTGCAACCTATTTTATTCATTAAGATAACAACAAGAAAACCCTAATCTAAGGGTCAAAGGGGGAATTTTATATTCCCCCTTTCCTCTTGCTCGGATATACTATATTATATATATATATATATATATTATATATATATATATATAAATATATATAATATATATATATATATTATATATATTTCTTTTTTTTACAAATTTCAGATGGGAATCTTATTTGGCAATAGTAAGTGATGATATTTTTAGTTAATGAAAATATGGTTTTGTTTTTAATTATTATTATTATTATTATTATTATTATTATTATTATTATTATTATATATTATTATTATTATTATTATTATTATTATTATTATTTATTTTTTTTACCCAATTTCAGACATGAAAATAATCACCATGTGTGCTCTTGGTATGTATATATATATATATATATATATATATATATATATATATATATATATATATATATATATATATATATAATATATAATATATATATATATATATATTATATATAATCGTAGAAAATGCAATAATCTTTCTGGTTCCTCCTCTTCACGCCCTTTTTGGCATTTAGCAAAAAATGTCAACTCTAACTCTGTTTATTCCTCTTTTCCTTCTCTAATAGCTTCTGACTGCATAACTGACATTTTGCCTTCTTTTAAAGCTATTTCGGAGCTAGTCCTCCTCCTTTAATCACTCCAACTCATTTATGCTTAAAATTGCAATTTCTTCTAAAGATGTCATTTCTGCTCTCTTTGAGCTTAACACTAAGAAGGTATACGGTCCTGATGGTATCCCTCCTTGGTTCTCAAGACTTGTACGTCTGAGTTTGCACCCTGCCATGCTAAATAAACTATTTCGTCTCTGTCTTTCTACTTCAACCTTCCTTTTTGCTGAAAACGAGCGCTCTTTCAGTCTGTGCGGAAGAAGAGGGACCCCTTTCAACTTTCCAACTAACGTCCCATTTCTTTAACATTCGTTCTTCTAAAGTTTACGAATCTTCCCTTAACAAGAAGATTTGGATACATAATAATTCTTCTAGTCTTATCTCTGATAGGGATATGGCTTTCGTCAGAAACCCGATACTGGTGATCTTCTTTCCTTTCTCGTTGACTCTTGGTCCTCTGCTCTTCGGCATTTCGGTGAATCTTTTGCTGTTGCGCTGGACATTTCGGAAGCCTTCGATAGAGTCTGGCGCAAATCTTTGATTTCTAAACTTCCCTCTTTCGAAATTCATAATTCCTTCTGCAGTTTTCTTTCCGATTTTCCTTCCGGTCGTTCCATAGCTGTTGTTGTAGACGGCCACCGTTCATCCTTTAAATCTATTAATGGTGATGTTCCTCTGGGGTAAGCCCTATATCCAATAATTTTTCTACTTTTTATTAATGATCTTCTCACTATTGCTGTACTGAAAATCTAGAACACACTCCCTTTATCATTTTTCCAAACTTCCTTTGATTTGCACACTTTCAAGATCGTGTTTCGGGACATGTTGGCTCTTAGTTAGCCGGTTCCGGTATTGCTCCAACTCTGTCGGAAATTAGTAGGCCTCTGATTTTTCCCCACCAGTGAGTGGAGTCTAAAAAGTAATATATATATACATATAATATATATATATATATATATATATATATATATATATATATATATATATATATATATATATATATATATATATATATATATATATATATATATATACTTCTGAAATGAAAGATCTATAACTTTTTATGGTTTTTCAGAATACATTTACTTTAGTTTGCTTCAGTGTTTGTGATTCTTTTTATTCATGTAATAAAATAGAAAAAAATTTTTTACTTTTTTATTTTTTCATTTTTTTAAGTTAAAATTCTTTCTTTTTCCTTATTAATATAGGCTTATTCGCCTAAATAATAATGAATATTTAAATATAGTTAAAAAGTAAATATAATTAGTTAATTAATTTAAGTAATTTATTTAAATTATAATTTAAAAAAAAAAAAACGTTATTATAAAATTTTTAAATAAAAATGACGAAAAGTGCGACTAATAGGATCAGTACACTGTATTTCAATTTTAAATTTAATAAAAACGAATAAACAAAATTTTAATTTAATTTTTTAAATTTTATGATACTGTGTTGTTATTTAAAATATATTATTATATTGATAAGATAAATGCTAAAAATGCATTTATTTTTAGCTTCTCAATTCACAACCCTCAAAATCTGGAAGAAAAATAAAACAAATAAAATTTCTATAATAAGAATATAAGAGAGAAGAAAATGTTATTTATATTATTTAATTATATTAATTAATTACATTTACATTATATATTTTTAAAAAATCAACTTGAGAAAAAAAATATATTTTGTTGGTAGATCGCTCAAACATTTCAGCTCTAAAGATTTTCATTCTCTTTGGTGCCTTTTTATATCCACATTAACAGTACTATTTTATTTAATTGAACAAGAGAGTAGCAATAAACTATTTTAGAATGTTAATATATATATAATATATATATATATATATATATATATATATATATATATATATATATATATATATATATATATATATATATATATATATATATATATATATATATATATATATATATATATATATATATATTATATATATATATATATATATATATATATATATATATATATATATATATATATATATATATATATATATATTATAAACTCTGAACTTTGTGAGGTAGCGTAATAAGATGGTTAAAAAGGGGAATCACAAAGTCAGGTTTACAATATAAAAATAAAGGGAGACTGAAACTTCAAAGGAGGCAAAACAAACAACAATAAAGTTACTTAATAATATTTATTTACAGCAAAATAATAAACAAAGAATCATTAATGGTAGCAAACATTTAATCGAGCGACTTTGGAGGCTATACAAATAATTAAAGGGTGTTAAACAAATGTTAAGGGGAAAATGGGTCTCAAAAAAAAAAGACGAAGGATAAGTTTATTGACTTTGGTCAAGGAAAGGTCCTTGACATAAGGATCAAGATCCTTATTTAATCTTTAAACTTGCACAAGCTCAAGAACCTGTGTTTGCTGAACAAGAAGAAAAAGTTCTTCTAGGATGTTAATAAAAACATCACTCAGCTTTTGGCCACGACCAAATACCGGATTCAAGAATCCGTTCCTTCAATTCCAATTAGCCACGACTAAAAGGACTAGATCCAAGAACCTAGTAAAGTCTTCTCTTCTTGATAATTCAAATCAACTCCCTTTTATAGTCTGTGATCTTAAGTCCGCTACCAATAATAATAATAATAATAATAATAATAATAATAAATTAATAATAATAATAATAATAATAATAATAATAATAATAATAATAATAATAATATAGTTACAATTTATACAAAGAATAAATAAACTTAAGATAAAATAAAGTAAAAAGAAATATTACAATGAGCTTTATGAGCTTCCTCATATATGAATAATTTGTTAATTTAAAAATAGAAGAAAATCATATCTCGTAAATGTATTGAAGATAAAATAATTTTACATTACCCTGGGCTTAGATTCAACCCATTTACGAGAGATGAATTTCACAAAAAGTTTATGTAAAGGGTTTACCTACTCACATCATATAATTTCGGCATTGTTAATGGAAAATAAATAAAAATAATATAAAATAGTATGAAAATATAACATAAATGTCAAATCGACCTCTCAGAAATCATTAAGAGTTTCTGATGTTTCTCAAAAAAAAAAAAAAAAAAAGTATCTCTACAATAGATACTCAAACTTGAATCTCTGAGTATTTCAAACAAACGTTTGTTTGACAATAGTCACAACCGGCGGTCTAACATGAATGACCTCCAAAGAGCTACATCCATCAAATGTTAGGATTGGAGCTTTTTAAGGCTCCCCGCAAGATTCTACCAACAAGGCAACAACTTCTTTGTTCCTTTAAACAACTTCTTCACATAATAAAATCATAGATAAATGAATAAATAATTATAAAATAATTCTCATAATATAATTTCTCTCATAATATTTCCATTAACAATATCAAAATAATAATTAAACTAACAACATTTCTATTTTAATTATTATTATAATGATTAGGGGAATTTCTAAAATTGGGTAAATCATTACTTTGTTCACTTTCATTATTAACATTAAATATGGGGTTCCTGGAGGGTTATAGGTTTTATATACGTCTCGGCAGAATCTATACAAAAGCATTTTAAAATATTAACTTTAACTTCTTCTC
>SEYY01024646.1:45000-47500 GCA_009176605.1 Armadillidium nasatum | reverse complement strand
TTGGTGGCAGAATCTGGAGAAAAGATGAGAATACTTGTGAGAGAGTTTGAAGGGAAATGTGCAAACACGAGATTGAAATTCAATCCAGCGAAGAATAAAGTTATGAGGATTGGAGGTGGGGATGAGGAAATGTGGAGGGAGGAATTGGTTTGTAGAAGTGTGAGAATGGAAACTTGAGGAGGTGAATGAATTCAAATATCTAGTAATGTTGGGTGGAAGGTAAGGGTGGGACGGAAAAAGGAATAAAGAACAGAGTGGTAGAAGGAATGAAAGTATTAGGGGGCCTAAGAAAAGTATGGAAGAAAGGAAAAATTTCGAAAGAAATAAAGATAAGAATGTTTGAATGTATATGTTCACCTTCTGTATTGTATGTGTGTGAAACATAGACGATAAGTGCTCGGTCAAGAAAAAGTTTCAATGTCTTTGAGATGAAAGATTTGAGAGCGATATATAAATTGAGAAGGATTGATAGGATTAGATATGAAAGAATAAGGGAGATGTGTAAATGGAAGAAGGGTGTAATTGATAGAGAGGAGGAGGATGTGCTAAAATGTGTTGGACATATGTGAAGAATGAAAGAGAACAGAATGGTGGGGAAGGTACGTAGATCCGATGTAGACAGGGAAAGGGTAGGGAGGGTAGGGGGAGGGGAAGGCCGAAGCGGAGATGGATGGATGGAGTGAGAGTGATTTTGATGGAAGGAATTTGAGTTTAGACGAGGGTAGAAGATTTGTGGAGACAGAGATGGAGGGAGGTGGTGAAAGCGTTAAAGGTGAGAATAGTTATGTTTGTAAGGGAATTGTGGCGGGCACCACCTCACAAAAGTGGGAAAGGTGATAGTGATATATATATATATATATATATATATATATATATATATATATATATATATATATATATATATATATATATATATATATATATATATATATATATATATATATATATATATATATATATATATATATATATATATATATATATATATCCGCATCCGCATCCGCATCCGCATCCTCTTCAAAATTAACATCCGCATCCGCATCCGCATCCTCATCAAAATTAACATCCGCATCCGCATCCGCATCCGAACTTTTCGAAAATTCAAAATCCGCATCCGCATCCACATCCGCACTTTCGAAAATTCAACATCCGCATCCGCATCCGCATCCGTACTTTCGAAAATTCAACATCCGCATCCGCATCCGCATCCGCACTTCTCCAAAATTCAACATCCGCATCCGCATCCGCATCCGCAAATTGGAAAATATGACATCCGATCCATCACTAGCTCATATATATATATATAATATATATATATATATATATATATATATATATATATATATATATATATATATATATATATATATATATATATATATATATATATATATATATATATATATATATATATATATATATATATATATATATATATATATATATATATATATATATATATAAAGGATTTGGAAAGGTTGATTTGGATTCTTATGAAAATTTCTTTAATTGGACGATGACATACAGAAGAGATTCAGACATTGTTGTCCCATTTGGAAAAGTTTTCAGGAAGAGAAAAAGTAAAAGTTTTTATTTATTTATTTGATTTTTAATTAATTAATTTAGTTATTTATTTATATATTTATTCATTTAATTATTTATGGATTATTTTATGTTAATTACCGTTTCACTCATTTAAATATTTAATTTTTAAATATTCTTTTATTTTTTTATTTATTTCTTATTGTTTAATAGCGAGGTTATTTAAATACCTCTAGAATAAAATAAAAAAAAAATGTATATTAATTTTCTTATGAAGCATTTAGTGTTATCATTTAAAAAAAAAAATAATAATAATAAAATTACGTCTTTTCTCTTCTAATCGATTTTTTTATTTAATTTTTTTCCTATTTTTAATAAAAAAAATTGAAATTAATTTTCAATTGGAACTGTAGTCTTCGTCAGTTTCTGCCCCCCCCCCCCTCTCACACTAGAAAAATGTTTAATTTAGATGTTAACAATTGTTTTAAGCCACTCGGTATTTGTATGTCCATTACAAACCTCATGGACATCTCTATATTTAGTGAAAGGTCTTATTATTAAATAGCCCAGGACCCCTCTAATGGTCTTATTATTAAAGAGCCCAGAACCCCTCTAAACGAACTTTTATTTGGTGGAAATATAATACAAAACTTACAAAATGCTCCTTTTATTCACATGGAGTATTCCAGCCAAGAGAAAATGTCTCCAATTAATTTTCAATTAATTTGTGATTAAATTTCCTCTTAATGGGTAACATCTTCCAAAAAAATTAAAGATCTTTGGTGGAATCCAACAATCTTTCAGTAACTGTTTGTTTCTCAGTAGAAATCATAAATGACTGTCCAACGTATTTACTAATGTCATTTTCGTGACTGTCATCCAGTGAAACGCCAGCTCCGAAAACTGGTCCCATATCTTGACTCGTCGAGGGTTGGGTCTGCGTCCTTCATCATGCGAA
>SEYY01024646.1:37500-40000 GCA_009176605.1 Armadillidium nasatum | reverse complement strand
TTTTATTGCTGTTGAGTTGGATATCTTTCAAAAAAAAAAAAAAAAAAAAATAAATAATATAGTATATATATATATATATATATATATATATATATATATATATATATATATATATATATATATATATATATATATATATATATATATATATATATATATATATATATATATATATATATATATATATATATATATATATATATATATATATATATATATATATATATATATATATATATATATAATATATATATATATATATATATATATATATATATATATATATATATATATATATATATATATATATATATATATATATATATATATATATATATATATATATATATATATATATATATATATATATATATATATATATATATATATATATATATATATATATATATATATATATATATATATATATATATATATATATATATATATATATATATATATATATATATATATATATATATATATATATATATATATATATATATATATATATATATATATATATTTCAGAATACCAAAATCCTATTCAAGTATTAAAGACTGGTTTATTAAAGACTCCGAATGCTCTCATCGTCTGAGAAATAGAATTTAGGCTTTTTCATTTCGAGTTTGTCGAAGAATTTTCGAAAATGTCGCTAAAAGTTTATAGCCATAAAATTGCTATTTTGTGCCTTACAATGTATATCATCTCAAAGGAAAAATATATGACATTAAAATTGTGATTATATTCTTTTTTATTTAATATTCATGTTTTTAATATTATCTGGGTGAATTTTATATCTGAATGTAATCTATCACCTTATTTTAACAAAATAGAAATGCACACAATTAATTCAAGACTTTTTTCGCCTCCATTAGTTGTAATGGAAATCTCTCATATGGAATAATAATAACTTTCAAACTTTCAAAATAAAATAAAATTTAATTATTTGATTCGTGAGAGTTTCTGAGAAGTCGTCAAATGATTTAGGTGAATGCTCATATCCTTCATTTATGGGAGACGAAAAAAAAAGCTACAGATTAAAATTTTATCAACCCAATTAAAATCTGTTTATAAAATGTAAAGAAAAGTAGTTTATAAGATTATGAGAACTTGAGAAGAAACTATAAAACTGTAAATAAAATAACTAAAGTTAGAGATTCTTGTCCCTTATAAAAGACAAACAGAACTTCAAACACTTTTGGAGAATGGGCAGGATAATTGAAGTACATCTCCAGGTGGAAGAGTTTGTTAGAAATGTTGCTATTAAAACTGGATTTGGTGACCAATCAAAAATAAATATTTACAACTTATATTCTTTAAAAATTAATAATAACTCTGTTGTCAAAGGTATTACAAGCTAGATTCATAAAGTAAAAATTCTGAATTAACTAATAAAACTCAATCAAAAATGATTATCTGATAAGAAGTTTGAGAAAAAATAAAAACGTTCTTAAAAGGACAAATCTGATTATCTTTCAAAATTTTAAATAATTGGAGGTTGCAAGTTCTTTTTAAATAATTGTAGATTGAAGCTAAATTTAATGTTAGAATTTTCTTCTAAAAGGCGGATTATTTTAATAGTTTAAAATCAAAGACAGATTTTATAAACCAGAAATACGTTTAATTTTTTTTTTTTTTTTGAGATCAAAAATCTTTAGAGTAGTTTCGCAGAGAATTAAAATCTCTTAAAATCTGAAGAATTATGGCTGTCAAAGTGAAGTTCAAGAAATCTGTTTCTTTGAATGAAGAACATATTTTTTTTGGTTAAGAAAATCAGTCAAAATGTTAGATATTTCGTAAGATTTTTAAGAAGAAATTTATTTTCTCCATATCAATTAAAACAAAAATGTCTTCAAAAGTTCAGATTGTTCTTATCCTATTTTAAAACTGAAGAAATTTTTTCCGTCCAATTAATGAAAAAAAACGGTCATTGTCTGACAGTCGTTTTCAAGCTCGCTCATCCCTATATTCAGATTCTGAAATAAAATAAAAAATTTTAGATATCTGTTTAACTTTTTACGTAAATTTCACGTATTGAAGTATGAAATTTCATCCACCGAAGAAAATTTTTTTTAAAAAAATCGTTCGTTACAAAAGTGACAATTTTTGAAGAAATAAATTTCTTTATAAGACAAAATTTCGTTTCTCTTGTTTGATTTGAAAAAAGGAAAAAAAAAAAAACACCTTAAAAATGGTACTTTAGCTACTTGTATGATTTGTCTTTATTTGTCCGTTGACTTCTGATAACCTGACTTATAAAAGGATTATATAACTTAAAAATAATCTCACAAATAATAGTTTATTCTCTTAGCCTGCCAAATCGAACTTGAAGTTTGCAAAACTAAAAAAGAATCACCATTCATTTTGAAAGAGATCTTCTCGTTTATTATTATTTTTCTGAAGTCAGGCAACTTTTTTCGAAATTCTTTATCAAATTAAATAATTTACGGAAGAACCTTCAAATAAACTTAATCCACTCCCAAGTCCCAACTATTA
>SEYY01024646.1:7500-27500 GCA_009176605.1 Armadillidium nasatum | reverse complement strand
TTTTATCGTATGTTTTGATACAAGGACAAAAAATTTCACGGTACGTGTGCTTCAATAATGCTTGGGTGCATGGGAAAGAACTTTGCATTTCGCTTGGAGTTCCTATGTTTATAGGATCGAATCTATAACAATATCATTACTGAAAATTGTTTTCCTACGGTGTCACCGATGTTGAATGAAACGCCCATGAAAAAAATAATCAGCATTTCTTTACTCTAACATATTATCTGCGGGACATCCTGTACTTCATGGTGAAGGAGATCCTGACCTTCAGCGTAATTTTCTATTGACTCTAACGAAGATAGCGTTACTTCAAACTGCAGATAACAACAGTCATCAGCTGAACCTTACCGAGATGTAAGCCGTTACCCTAGTACAGACTCCTTCAATCATAAAACCGCAGAATGTGAAGTCAGTGACCTCATCAGGGATCTCGAACTTTCAAAATATAAAACAAAACTTCATATATATATATATATATATATATATATATATATATATATATATATATATATATATATATATATATATATATATATATATATATATATATATATATATATATATATATATATATATATATATATATATATATATATATATATATATATATATATATATTAGGAAAGCTGAAAACGAAATTTATCGCCGAACCCAATACAACCTCAAAAAAAAGAAAGAATGGAAAATAATTTTATTATGGACGCCCTATAATGAAAATAATTATGTTTGGTCCAAAGTTTTTGCAAGGTAAGAAACTGCAGTTTTCGCTGCATCATTAAACCTTTATCTATATATAATTTGGCAATTTAAATATCTAGTCAATATAATTACCTTTTTATTGGCTTAATTTTTTTTCTTAAATTTAAATGTTTTATTTTTGAAATGGAAGCATAGAATTTTTTATATAATTATTAGAGATAGAATATTTTTTTGGTGCTCTTCCAATATGTGATCTACCAACAAGTTTTCATTCCAATTTTGTAGTCTACCAAAAAGTTTTCATCCCAATGTGTGATCTAACCAGTTATTTTAATCCAATATCTGATCTACTAAGTTGTTTTCATTCCAGTATTTGGACAAATCGCACTTGTGTTTGGGTTCCCATATTGAAAAGTTGTTCAACTGTTTACCCTACCAACAATGAATAAGTTATGAATAGGCCTAACCTAGCAAATTCTCTTCCTTTCAGAACCTAAAACACTAATATTAATGTAATATGGTAGACGAATGTTCTAGAATGGTATATCTCAGACTTTCGATAGATCACATATTGGAAGAGCACCTATTTTTTTTTTTAAGGCATTGTTTAAAGGAATGCAAAGAGACAAGGTGCGAACTCACAACCGACCATCGACGTCTACATGAAGCAAACGCCATTTTGTTTCATGGAAACTCTCTAAGCAGCAACAGTTCTTCTTCAAAACATTATTTAGCTTCACCAAAGAAGCGGAATAAGAATAAAATCTATATCTATTACAGCACGGAGCCTCCAACGAGTAATTAATACAAGTTAATTCTTTAAAATATAAGATATACTTTTTAATTAATTTATGAGCCAGAAAGAACTAAAGTTTGAGAATAAATTTAATCAAATATATATATATATATATATATATATATATATATATATATATATATATATATATATATATATATATATATATATATATATATATATATATATATATATATATATATATATATATATATATATAATATAATTCAAAAAACACTAAAATATTGTATTTATTTTTATGCAAAATATTAAAATCACTAAAGCATAACAAGGACAACGTTTCATCCCCGGAACGCAAGGCCTTGATTGGGTCCAGTTTGATAAGACAGACAAGAAAATACTCGGCTCAAACCCAAAACTGAAGTAACCTTATCTTCTATTGACAAATCTACCGCACTCGTATCTGGAGCTCTATTAATATTGTTGTAAAAGTGCAAGCCAACACTCTCTAGAAATTGTAGAATATTTTTATTTTGATTGATTAAAATGAATTTAGATTGGTTCCAGTGTTGGTTTGTGATATGAGATAAAATATTACGTTATTTAGATTGTATGTTCAAACACAATATTTGTGTTGATTAATTCGAACATTTAACTGTTTAAGAGTTTCTCCGACATAAGATTTCTCTCATACTCCACATGGGACCGAATAAACTCACCCAGCCTGAGACTCCGGGCTAGTGAGTTTATTTACAAATGTTCCTGTTGATGATGTTTTAGCTTTCTTAAATAATTTTTTGATTATTGAAGAACTCACTCACCATCTTTGTGATTTACTTGCATTTGTGAAGTTTTGTTCTATAAACAATTTTTTTTTTTTGATGGAGATTTTTTCAAACAAATATTCAAAGCCAACTTGGGATCTTCATTAAGTCCTGTTCTTAACTGTTTATATATGAAATTTTTGAGACGAGAATGTTGCCAACAGTTGCAGATTTTAAGTTTTCGGCCTGCTTCCGGTATGTTGATGATGTTTGTATGATGGATTTGGAAGATATCAGGGGGAGACTTTGAAGTTTAATGTTTATAGGTAACCAGGACAGGGTGTCTCTTTCATTCACTTTTACTCATACCATCCTAAGTACGTGAAGAGGGCTGTTATATCAGACCAATTTTTGAGAACATTGAGGTTATTGGACCCAGAATTTGTTGACTTAGAATTTCGAAATACTTTTAATGATTTTTAATAATTTTGCAAGTTTTAACTTGCACAAAGCAAAGTTTTTATTTTGGCATCAATGATAGACCTCCTTCACCCTATCATCAGTAATTGGGAACTTTGAAATTATGGCTTTCTTAGAAGGACGTGTATCTTGTCATCACTTTTTCTAACAACATTGGTGGCTTACTACTTATCAAAAACCCGGCTTCGCAGGCTGGAGGAGTTTATTCGATACGATGTGGGAGATGCGAGAAGACTTATGTTGTGGAAACTTTTTAACAGTTAAATGTTCGAAATAATCAGCATAAATACTGTGTTCGAACATGCAATCTAAATATTGCAATATTTTATCACTTATAGATTGAGATTAAGCCATATTATAGATTGGAACTAGTCTAAATTCATTTTTAAAAATAAAAGTAAAAAAATATTCTATAATTTGTAGAGAGTTTTGCCATGCACTTTTACAACAATATTAATAGAGCTTCACGCAAATGTGCGGTAGATTTGTCAGTAACAGATAAGGTCACTTCTATTTTGCGTTTGAGCTGAATCTTTTCGTCTGTCTTATCAAACTGAACCTGAGGAGGGATCTGCGTTCCGGGGATGAAACGTTAACCTTATTACGTTTTAGTTTTAATGTTTTACATATATATATATATATATATATATATATATATATATATATATATATATATATATATATATATATATATATATATATATATATATATATATATATATATATATATATATATATGTATTAAGGGTATGGACATATTGATTTGGATGCGTATGAAAATTTCTTTAATTGGACAATGACATACAGAAGAGACTCAGATGTTGTTGTGCCTTACGGAGTAGTTTTCAGGAAGAGAAAAAGTGAATAATTATTTTAACAGTTAATTTATTATTTTATTTATTTTATTAAAATTAATAATTTATTTATTTATATATTTATCGTTTATTTATATATTAACTTTGGCATTGAGTTAAATGTTAAATTTTTTTTTTAATGCATTTAAAGAGTTTTTATAGGTCAATTTATTTTTTTTAAATTAATTTATTTCTTAATTTTAATTTATAAAAAAAAAAATTTTTTTAGTTAAATTTTATTTAAAGATTCTCTCATCTAAAATTAAATAAATAAATAAATGAATAAAATAATTTATAAAATTAAAATCAATTTCAAAATATGAAATCATTTAATGAGCTCTCAACGATTCCTTCATTTCATATTTTACATTATTTCCTTTTTAATTCCTTTCTAATTCCTTTCTAGTTTTCTGCTCGAGGAGGGAACCTTTCTAAGAGGTTTTTCCTATGATACACACGAGAGATCGAACCAGCAACTTCAAACATGTGAGTCAATCACTCTACCACTCTACCAATAGACATTAATAAATCTGCATATATTTTAAACTGTTTTCAAAAGGCTAAAACAATAAAAATAATAAGATAAAAAAAAAAAAAAAAAAAAAAAAAAATTTAATTATTTTATTTTTATTTATTATTTATTTTTTTTATTTATTTTATTTTATTAAAACAATTTCAAAACTTAATTTTATTTGCATAATTTTTTCCAGTAAATCTTTTTTTATTGATTGAGTTTAACTACAAACTATGAGAATTTTCCATGTAATAATAATAATAATAATAATAATAATAATAATAATAATAATAATAATAATAATAATAATAATAATAATAATAATAATAATAATAATAATAATAATAATAATAATAATAATAATAATAACAACAACAATAAGAAGAAGAAGAAGACGAAGAATATAATAATTACAATAATAATAATAATAATATAATGATAATAATAATAATGATAATAATAATAATAATTATGATAATAATAATAATAATAATAATAAATAATAATAATTATAATAAAAATAATGATAATAATAATAATAATAATAATAATAATAATAATAAAAATAATAATGATAATAATAATAATAATAATAAAAAAATCAGTATATATATATATAATATATATATATATATATATATATATATATATATATATATATATATATATATATATATATATATATATATATATATATATATATATATATATATATATATATATATATATATTATATATATATATATATATTGTCTTTAGCAATGAAATCTTATTCACAAGTAAGTCAAGAAGAATTGAATAAAAAGAAATTAGGAATTTGGTTAAATAGCCATTGCGAAAATTATCCAAGAGTTCACTTCGCTAAGAGATTACAGAGGTAATATATATATTTCTATATATATATATATATATATATTATATATATATATATATATATATATATATATATATATATATATATATATATATATATATATATATATATATATATATATATATATATATATATATATATATATATATATATATATATATATATATATATATATATATATATATATATATATATATATATATATATATATATATATATATATATATATATTATATATATATATATATATATATATATATATATATATATATATATATATATATATATATATATATATAATAAAAAAAAAAAAAACAATGATTGAGAGTAGGTTGAAAATTTACGAAAAATGAGTGAAATTCCATTTTTTTATAAAGTAATTACGAAAAAAAAAAACCTGACCTGAATAAAAGATTTCAGATTTGGATTCAGTTTAAAATTATATAGAATTAATTTTTAAAACTTCGACAACAAAAATGATGCAGACTTGTATAATAAAAACCTCATTTTTAAGTACGAATAAATTTTTGATAATATCCAATGTTTCAGGTATGTAAATATAACTGTTTATGGTCTCTGCGTCAACAAAACGTGTGGAACAAGAGCTCTGATGAAATTGACCACTGATGTAGGGGAAGACTCCTGTGAAAAGTCGTTCGGTGATTATGTATTCTTCATGGCACTTGAAAATTCATTATGTAAATTCCAGATATATATTATATATATATATATATATATATATATATATATATATATATATATATATATATATATATATATATATATATATATATATATATATATATATATATATATATATATATATATATATATATATATATATATATATATATATATATATATATGTAGAGGAGAGAGAGAGAGAGAGAGAGAGAGAGAGAGAGAGAGAGAGAGAGAGAGAGAGAGAGAGAGAGAGAGAGAGATACAATACTTTATAATTTTATTTACTAACATTTTCCAAATGAAATCTTAGGTAAAGATTACGTCACCGAAAAACTCTACCGATCGTTAAAGCTTGGAATTATTCCTGTCACTTTTGGAGCTGTCAATTATACAGAATTCGCTCCTCCTCATTCATTCATCGATGCCAAAGATTTTAGCACAGAAATGGAGTTAGCTTCTTATATGAAAAAAGTTGCCAGCAACGCAACCTTATACAATGAGTAGGTATATATATATATATATATATATATATATATATATATATATATATATATATATATATATATATATATATATATATATATATATATATATATATATATATATATATATATATATATATATATATATATATATATACTTTACAGATCGTCACCACTCACGGGCAGAGCCCTTTTCAAGGAGGAGGCACACACAAAGGAAGAAAACTCGCTTAAACGGGTACCTAACGAACAACCCTCAGATGGGCACAGTCGGAAGCCTTGAAGAGTGGAAGATTAAATACAGGAGGAAAAATAGATGATGGTAGAGAGTTCCACAGAATAGAGGTGGCTGGAAAGAAGGAGGCACCACAACGGGCTAGCCTGGGGTTCCCTACGTCCACACAAAATTGGTGCGAAAGCAGGGCACCCCTTGTGCAACGAGGACGATGCAACGGTGGAGGAATGCAAGAGGCCAATTCCCTCGAGCACCTGCCATTGTAGTACCTATCGAAAAGGAGATGGCGCGCCAGCTTCACGTCGCAGAGAGATAGAGGGCCAAGAGAGTTTGAAAGTAGAGGACAGTTTATTAATCTTTTAGCTTTTGACTCAACCCTATCCAGAAGAGAGGAGGAGCCGGAGGCCTTGAAATGTGAGAACAAGTACTCCATACAAGGGCGAATAAGACCCTTATATATTTGGAGTAACTGCTCAGAAGGAAAAAAATTCTCGCAACCTGAACAGAACTCCCAGCTTCTTAGAGGACGCTTTAGCAACCATTGTGATATGTGGTTTCCAAGACAGTTTATTGTTTATGTTTAGACCAAGAATGTTAATGTTATTTACAGGTGAGACGGGAGAGCCATCGAAGAGGATAGGAAAGTTAGGAGGTGTTTTTGAGAGAGAGATGTGAAGAAGTTGAGTTTTTAAAGAGTTAAATTTCACAAGTTGCTATGTACCCCACCGGGAAATTCCATTTAGATCGGCAAGAATACAATCGGAAAGTTGAAGACGAGAAGCAACTCTAGAAGCAAAAGAGGGAGCAGATTTGAAATGAGTAGAAGAATGTAGAGTTGAGTCATCAGCATAAGAGTGAACAGAGTTAGAAGTGCAGTTGAGAAGATCGTTAATAAAAAGTAAGAATAGAGTTAGAGATAAAACAGAACCCTGAGGAACACCACAGTTGAAAGAAAAGGAGGAAGAAGTCTCTCTATCTACACGTGCCGAAATGGAACGATCTGAGAAAAAACTAGACAAGATATATATATATATATATATATATATATATATATATATATATATATATATATATATATATATATATATATATATATATATATATATATATATATATATTTGTTATTGGTATCTCATTATCTCGAGCTACCATGCCCGATGACCTTTCAGGAAAAGAGCAGTTGATTTTTTCTTGGTTCTATTTAGAAGGCATGGGCAATACAATACAACGCTTTTCAAAAATAGGTAACACATTTTGTCATATGTGCTAGTTCAAACAGTCCGACATATTTATCATAATTAAATTGTAGAAACCAACTTTACCTCATCCGCCACCCGGTCAAGCTCCTGTTACCGGTTCTGTAAACAGAAGAGTTATATATATATATATATATATATTATATATATATATATATATATATATACTATTATATATATATATATATATATATATATATATATATATATATATATATATATATATATATATATATATATATATATAATGATTTAGATACTTCAAATGGAAAGAAGATTATGATGTTGAAGTTGGTTTACCTTACAAACCATTAATATGCAACCTGTGTAAAAAACTTCATTCTCCCGAGGCAAAGTAAGTCATACAAATTGGAATGAAACTTTAATGCTTTTCTTTTTGTAACTGTTTCTATATATAAAATCGGTGTAAATTTTGGTCCCAAATTTTTGGTTCGTAAGATAAAACTTAATACGTTTTGATTAAGAATAATTATGTAGTCCTTATTTACAATAATATTGAAGGCGTTTAATCACTACTACCGGGCATCTAGATCCTTTATATATTATGTAGTTCAAGGAAATTGATAGTTATGAGCAAACTCCTCCCTCACCCTTCACCCCCAAAATAAAAATATCACAAATTTATCTCAAGTATCGTACATTTCTCTGTCAGACGTGCAATATTGGCCTTATGATATTATTTGTATTTTCCTATTTGTTCTTAACTATATATATATATATTATATATATAATATATATATATATATATATATATATATATATATATATATATATATATATATATATAATATATATATATATATATATATATATATATATATATATATATATATATATATATATATATATATATATATATATATATATAATATATATATATATATATATATATATATATATATATATATATATATATATATAATATATATATATATATATAATATATATATATATATATATATATATATATATATATATATATATTATATATATATATTCTGTTTCAGATTATTAAAATCATATGCAAGTATTAAAGATTGGTTTATTAAGGAATCAGAATGCACATATGAGTTGGGAAGAAGGCGTGACCAACAACTAACTAATTTGTACCAATAATATGTCTTTCCAATAAATATTTACAAAGTTGTTTTTAGAAAACGACAGTGCTGATACTGCAGTGCGACTTGCAAGCATATTTGTCTTTTCTTGTCTGTTGACTGAGTAAAGTACTACCACCTGACAAATACTGTGGCAGAAAATGAGTTTGGCGTTAATGTGTTTCTCTCTTACTTTTTTGTTTGGGTTCTTTTTAGAGTACTTGGTATAATACTAGAAAGATCGGCCTTTCCAAGGGTTTCTTTCATATTTTTCTATCTCTGACATTTGCAATTAATCAGTTTTAAACTTTGGTGGAATTTATTTATAAAATACCTCAAATTTTACGTCATATTTCATCCTCTCATTCATGAACACTTGATTGGTAATTTTTCTTACAATGCAATAACCATTTTCCCCTTACTTTAAGCAAGGTCATATATATATATATATATATATATATATATATTATATATATAATATATATATATATATATATATATATATATATATATATATATATATATAGATATATAAAAACACTATAACCGTGTAAAATTTTAGACAGTATAACACCCCACAGGAAATAAAAACAAAAATTAAAATTGGAGCAAGGCTTTCGAAGGATAGCCACCCTTCCTCTTTCAGGCTCTAGTTTATTTAGTATATTCAGGCTCTAGAATAATAAACTAGAGCCTGAAGAGGAAGGGTGGCTATCCCTTCGAAAGCCTTGCTCCAATTTTAATTTTTGTTTTATTTCCTGTGGGGTGTTATATGTCTATATATATATAATATATATATATATATATAATATATATATATATATATATATTATATATATATATATATATATATATATATATATATATATATATTCATCTGTTCTGTTGATTTATCATCAATGACTATTCTAAATTCTTTAACTGTTTAAGCTCCTCCAAAATCTAACGCATCCTCTCATCTTTTCCTTTGTATGAAAACATTTTGAGTGATTTCGGTGTTCACCATAGCTAATGACTTTATTCTAACCAAGATACAGTACGTGAACTCGCCTATAACATCTCAATCAAAATTAATCTCGAGCAGATAGTGCTATAGTTTCTACCCATATTAATAACCGTGTTTAGATAAATCTAATATACTTGACCTTTCTTAACATGAATTTCTGCTCCTTTTTCAATTTCTGAGTTCCTCCGATCACATTCTTATCTCTGTATCTTGTTCTGTCTCCAAGTTTTTGGAACTTTGGAACTTTATTGCTGCCAAATAGTCAGATTTGCGCTTGTTCCTTTTTGATTTCCCAAGGAATGATGCTTGGTTCGGTGGGAGAGGACCCTCGGTATGTGCAGAACGTATAAGTGAGGTGATCGTATCCAGCACGGAAGCATACATTCACTTTTCCTTCTCTTTAACTGAAAATCAAAAACATTTGTTTAACTTTTCCCTTTGTTGTATTGTGCTTCTTACATTTCATTCCGAAATCATGAAAAATTTATTTTTTGAGATGCTAAAAAATCTTTTTTTTTTTTTTTTAGATATATGGAAATTTTTCTGCTTCATCAGGTATTTTGCACAAAATGTTAACCTCTTTGTTTCTTTGTCTTTCCCTATTCTTTATCTTCTGACCGAAGTAGTACTGTTTTATCATTTTCAAAAATTGAAAAATTTTCTCAAATATTTGCCTTTTAATTCTACTCCAGATAATTCCCAGCTACTCATTTTTCTCTACCACCATCCAACTCATTTATGATACATAATTATTTCTTCTAATGATATCATTTCTGCTGTCTCTAAGCTTATCACTATAGAAGACGTACGATACTGACTCTATCGCTTCTGTTTTTCTCAAAACTAATTCCGATTTAGCACCCTACCATGGTAAACTCTCTACCAATAAGCGTTTTTCTCATGCTAAAGTCTGAACTCATTCAGGCTGTACCGAAAATTGGGATTTCTCTTAACCCTCTATCTATTTAACCTCTGTTCTTTCTAAAGATTAAGATCTGTCCTTGGGAAGAAGATTTGGAAACACCTTAATTCTTCTAATCTTGTCTCAGATTGTTAATATCACTTCCATAAGGGATGCTCAACTGGTGATCTTCTTTCCTTTCTCTCTGATTCTAGGTCCTCTGCTACTTGGCATTTTTATAATCTTTTTCTGTGGAGCTAGACATATTGATTTAAATTTTCATAGAGTCTGGGACAAAGCTTTGATTTCTAAATTTTAATTTTCCTATTTCTATCTTTTTATCTTACTTCCTTACAGATCGCTCTATAGCAACTGTTTTAGACAGCTACTGTTCATAATTTAAATATATTAGTAATGGTGTTTGTCAGGGTTCTGTTCTATATCAAGAACTCCTTTTTTTTCCTCATTTATGAAAATGAATTTGTCATTTCGTCTCCTATTCTTTCTTATTGCGACGATTCCTCCCTTCATTACTCCTTCCAATTTGAAAATTAATCCACTCAACAGCTAATAATTATTGCTTTACATCAGCTGCCCTCTAATCTTTCTCGTATCTCTAGTTGGGAAAAAGAAAACATGATAGCTTTTAATGTCTCTAAAACTCTTATACTTCATCCTTCTACTCGACATAATCTTTTCACAACTGCATATTTGTCGAGACACACAACTCAAACCTTTTCTTGTTCTTAATATTTCTGCTGCTTTGTTTTTGGAAAGATCACATTATTTCTTTCAACAGACAAGCTTCCAAGAGGATGAGTACTCTGAGACGCCTTTAGAATTTCTTCTCACTACTAAAATTGATTGCTTTGCAATGGGACGTTGTTCAGAAATGTTTGTTTCATATATATTGCACCCCTTAATTAATAAGATGTAGTCTATGACTCTTCAACTTATCGACTCTTTTACTCTCTCTAACATTCTCCAAACTTATTCTAGAAATGGAGCTTTTTCCATTATTCTCCTTATACTATCGCTATTACAATGTGCTCTGCTCTTCTGAGCTTTCTATTCATTTAAGTAGAGCTGCTCGTCTCTCCTCACACTCTCATCCTTTCTCTTGTTCAACTCTTTGACCCCAGATTTGACCACTATGCTCAATCTTACATATACTTCACTGGTGAAATAAATTGTACGGAATACCATATTGCTGTGTGTACTTTTGTTTATGGCAGCTTAATTTTTCTATATTTGTTTGTTATTTTTATAGGCATTTTAATATATTACAGAAAACAAAATATATATTTAAAAAAAAGTATATAGAATAAACAATAGAATACATTTTTTAAGTAACAAAAGTAAATTAAAAATTTAATTCATAAGACTATTATAAATATTCCGAAATATAATCGTTGTATTCTTTGGGAACATTAAATGATCGTTTCTTTATTAATTTAATTACGTCGAGCATCGCAGAAGCCATCATTTTCTTTTCTAGTTTTGAAAATGGATCAATCTGTGAACAAAGTTCAAAACGCATATGCTTTATATATATATATATATATATATATATATATATATATATATATATATATATATATATATATATATATATATATATATATATATATATATATATTATATATATATATATATATATATAAATCTTTTTAAATCCACTAACTGCTCGTGGATTAAAATATTTTGAATTTTTAAGTCTGCCATACTGGGAATCGAACCATCGACCTCTTGGATGGTAAGCAAGACCGTTACTAACCGAGCCAAGACAGTACAAAATAGAGGAGCCCGTCGGGAAGTCTCAAGAAATACTTATCAAGCAGACTCCCGAACGGGCCCCGGGTCAGAGTGCAGTCGGATGAGGCCCGTTCGGGAGTTTGCTTGATAAGTATTTCCTTGAGACTTCCCAACTCGGTTCCTCTATTGTACTGTCTTGGCTCAGTTAGTAACGCTCTTGCTTACCATCCAAGAGGTCGATGGTTCGATTCCCAGTATAGCAGACTTAAAAATTTATATATATAATATATATATATATATATATATATATATATATATATATATATATATATATATATATATATATATATATATATATATATATATATATATATTTCTGACACCCCCTCCTATGAATAGGGCGGTATCGGTATCCCGTATCGGAGTGGTATCGGTATGATGTGTAAATAAATATATAGTATAATATATATATATATATATATATATAATATATAATATATATATATTATATATATATATAATATATATATATATATATATATATATATATATATATATATATATATATATATATATATATATATATATATATATATATAATAATAATAATATATATATATAATATAATAATAATAATCAAAATAACCGTGAATTCACTTACAAATGTTAATTCCCGAGGAAAATATGAAAATGCAACTTTTTTTTCTCTATGTAAAATAAAACCAAACGTATTTCATAAAATCATATGGTTTTACATAAAACCACATAAAATAATAATATAACACAAATTTTCTATAGACATATCCAGTTTCCAGTCTTTCAGGTGCTAATTAAAACAAGTTAGAAATTTTTAAGAAGTCAAGAGTTAAATATTAAAAAAAAAAAACATTACGTCACACTATTTAAGCCAAACAGAAATTTATTTAAAAGTTATTCTTCTTCAAAATTAGCCCATTATGAAAATCATCCAAAGGCGGATTCTCATTTATGATTAGGGAAAAAAAAAAAAAAAAAAAAAAAAAAAAAAAAAAAAAAAAAAAAAAAAAAAAAAAAAAAAAAAAAAAAAAAAAAAAAAAAAAAGGGTTCAAAAAAAAAAAAAAAAAAAAAAAAAAAAAAAACAAAAAAAAAAAAAAAAAAAAAAATTTTTTTTAAATTTTTTTAAAAAAAAAATTTTAAATTTTAGTTCAATTTTTATAAACATTGGAGTGTATATACATTTCAACGCGCTAAAAAAAGTTGATTTCTGACATTTTTCTGTATCTATAATGGTTTAAAAGTTTCTTGGAAACTTTACTTCATTTTAAATGAATAGAAGTCAAAAACCACTAGGACGAAATGATCTGAATATTAATCGAACTATATATTGAACAGTTCCTAATAGCTACAAAATACTACTTGGTCAATTTTAGATATCTATTATAGGAAAAACAGTTAACATGCCCCTTGAATAACCAAACTGTAAATTAAAAAAATAAAAATAAAGTTTGGAAAATTTACGCTTTCCGGAGAAGATTAAATAAAAATAACAACTATATTTAAAATATTTTTCATTTTTTTAGTGGATGTATAATAGAGGAGGTATAGGGCTACAACTTTCTCTCAATATATCATTCGATGCTATTTGCTGTTTTTCGAAGATATATCCTCTCAAAGTTTGACCAATTTAAAAAAAATTTCAAACTTTTCAAATTTTGAGTGATTATATCACGGAAAGAACAAATAGAATTTAATGATGTATTGAGAGAAAGTTGTAGCCCTGGTCCTCTCTTCTATACACCGACCAAAAATGAAAAAACTCCTACGTGTAGTTTTTTTCTGCTTTTTAAAAAAAAATTTAGGGTGAATTTTACAATATTTTCTAAATAGTTGGACTGATAGTTGTTTAAATTATATATATGTTCGACTTATAGTTATATTTCTTCTTTAACATTAAGCTGCACAGGCATTTTTTATTTGTTAAAACCAGGTTAATGTGTTTATTTAATTTAAGGAGAGTTTGTTTGCCTCTAGCCATGCAATAATAATTTTTTAGCGAATTGTTTAATTAAGAGTTTGGTGTGGCGATATCTCTACCTCATATTAAGACAGCAGTATCATCTGCATATTGTGAATGTAAGGAATTATAACAATTTGGGAAGTCATGATACATATATATATATATATATATATATATATATATATATTATATATATATATATATATATATATATATATATATATATATATATAATATATTATATATATATATATATATTGTAAAAGTTCAGTTTCTGAACTTTTGCGTTCCTTTTAAATATATCATGTTGTTTAATTATATTTGTGAATCTTAAATTCATTCACAAATATTGAGCTACAAACGCGTAATTATTTTATTGTTAGATTTTATATTTTCGTAATTAAAGTAAATTTGATAATAGTAAAATTATATGATAGTCGTAGAGAGTTTAAGCTCTACGATTATAAGAAGAAAGGGTTAACATCGAAAGAACAATTAGCCATGGAACACCATTCTGGTCAAGATCGCTAGTTCAACGATAGAAGACTCAACGATAGAAGACTCAATTATAGAAGACTCCAGAAGTCTTTAAATAAAGTGGAGTCTTCTATAATTGAGTCTTCTATCGTTGAGTCTTCTATCGTTGAACTAGCGATCTTGACTGACCAGAATGGTGTTCCATGGAATAATTGTTCTTTTCGATGTTTAACCCTTTCTTCTTATAATCGTAGAGCTTAAACTCTCTACGACTATCATATAATTTTACTATTATCAAATTTACTTTAATTACGAAAATATAAAATCTAACAATAAAATAATTACGCGTTTGTAGCTCAATATTTGTGAATGAATTTAAGATTCACAAATATAATTAAACAACATGATATATTTAAAAGGAACGCAAAAGTTCAGAAACTGAACTTTACAATATATATATATATATATATATATATATATATATATATATATATATATATATATATATATATATATATATATATATATATATATATATATATATATATATATATATATATATATATATCAATGACTTCCCAAATTGTTATAATTCCTTACATTCACAATATGCAGATGATACTGCTATCTTAATATGAGGTAGAGATATCGCCACACCAAACTCTTAATTAAATAATTCACTAAAAAATCATTATTGCATGGCTAGAGGCAAACAAACTCTCCTTAAATATAAATTAAACACATTACCTGGTATTAACAAATAAAAAAATGCCTGGCAGCTTAATGTTAAAGAAGAAATATAACTATAAGTCGAACATATATATAATTTAAACAACTATCAGTCCAACTATTTAGAAAATATTGTAAAATTCATCCTAAATTTTTTTAAAAAAAGCAGAAAAAAACTACGCGTAGGAGTTTTTTCATTTTTGGTTGGTGTATAGAAGAGGGACAGGGCTACAACTTTTTCTCAATACATCATTAAATTCTATTTGTTCTTTCCGTGATATAATCACTCAAAATTTGAAAAGTTTGAAATTTTTTTAAAATTGTCAAATTTTGAGAGGCTATATCTCGAAAACAACAAATAGATTTGAATGATGTATCGAGAGAAAGTTGTAGCCCTGTACCTCCTCTATTCATCCATCAAAAATTAAAATATCTTACGTGTAGTTTTTTTTTTTTTTTAATTTTCTCCGGAAAGGTAAATTTTCCAAAATTTCAAAATTTTTTAATACAGTTGGTCATTCAAGAGTATGTTACTGTTTTCCTACAGCAGATATGAAAAATCGACATGTAGATTTTGAAGCTATTAGAACTGTGAATATACAGTTCGATTTTCAGATCATTTCGACTAGTAGTTTTTGACTTCTATTCATTTAAAAAAAGGAAAGTTTTCCAAGAAACTTTTAAACCGTTATTGATACAAAAAAACGTCAGAAGTCGAATTTTTTTTTCAGGGCGTTGAAATGCATATACCTTCCAAATTTCATAAAAATAGGTCAAAAATTAAATTTTTTTTTTAAAAAAATTGAACCCTTCCCTAATCATAAATGAGAATCCGCCTTTGGATGATTTTCATAATGGGCTAATTTTGAAGAAGAATAACTTTAAATAAATTTCTGTTTGGCTTAAATAGGGTGACGTAATTTTTTTTTTTTTAATATTTTAACTCTTGACTTATTAAAATTTTCTAACTTGTTTTAATTAGCACCTGAAAGACTGGAAACTGGATATGTCTATAGAAAATTTGTGTTATATTATTATTTTATGTGGTTTTATGTAAACCATATGATTTTATGAAATACGTTTGGTTTTATTTTACATAGAGAAAAAAAAGTTGCATTTTCATATTTTCCTCGGGAATTAACATTTGTAAGTGAATTCACGGTTATTTTGATTATTATTATTATTATTATTATTATTATTATTATTATATATTATATATATATATATATATATATATATATATATATATATATATATATATATATATATATATATATATATATATATATATATATATATATATATATATATATATATATATATTTTTATTTTTTTACACATCACCACCACTCACGGGCATAGCCCTATTCAAGGAGGGGGTGTCAGATAATATATATATATATATATATATATATATATATATATATATATATATATATATATATATATATATATATATATATATATATATATATATATATATATATATATTGAATTTTTAAGTCTGCTATACTGGGAATCGAACCATCGACCTCTTGGATGGTAATCAGGGCGTTACCAACCGAGCCAAGACAGTACAATAGAGGAGCCGAGTCGGGAAGTCTCAGGAAATACTTATCAAGCAGACTCCCGAACGGGCCTCACCCGACTGCACTCTGACCCGGGGCCCGTTCGGGAGTTTGCTTGATAAGTATTTCTTGAGACTTCCCGACGGGACTCCTCTATTGTACTGTCTTGGCTCGGTTAGTAACGGTCTTGCTTACCATCCAAGAGGTCGATGGTTCGATTCCCAGTATAACAGACTTAAAAATTCAAAATATTTTAATTCACGAGCAGTTAGTGGATTTAAAAAGATTATATATATATATATATATATATATATATATATATATATATATATATATATATATATATATATATATATATATATATATATATATATATATATATATATATATATATATATATAAAGCATATGCGTTTTGAACTTTGTTCACAGATTGATCCATTTTCAAAACTAGAAAAGAAAATGATGGCTTCTGCGATGCTCGACGTAATTAAATTAATAAAGAAACGATCATTTAATGTTCCCAAAGAATACAACGATTATATTTCGGAATATTTATAATAGTCTTATGAATTAAATTTTTAATTTACTTTTGTTACTTAAAAAATGTATTCTATTGTTTATTCTATATACTTTTTTTTAAATATATATTTTGTTTTCTGTAATATATTAAAATGCCTATAAAAATAACAAACAAATATAGAAAAATTAAGCTGCCATAAACAAAAGTACACACAGCAATATGGTATTCCGTACAATTTATTTCACCAGTGAAGTATATGTAAGATTGAGCATAGTGGTCAAATCTGGGGTCAGAGAGTTGAACAAGAGAAAGGATGAGAGTGTGAGGAGAGACGAGCAGCTCTACTTAAATGAATAGAAAGCTCAGAAGAGCAGAGCACATTGTAATAGCGATAGTATAAGGAGAATAATGGAAAAAGCTCCATTTCTAGAATAAGTTTGGAGAATGTTAGAGAGAGTAAAAGAGTCGATAAGTTGAAGAGTCATAGACTACATCTTATTAATTAAGGGGTGCAATATATATGAAACAAACATTTCTGAACAACGTCCCATTGCAAAGCAATCAATTTTAGTAGTGAGAAGAAATTCTAAAGGCGTCTCAGAGTACTCATCCTCTTGGAAGCTTGTCTGTTGAAAGAAATAATGTGATCTTTCCAAAAACAAAGCAGCAGAAATATTAAGAACAAGAAAAGGTTTGAGTTGTGTGTCTCGACAAATATGCAGTTGTGAAAAGATTATGTCGAGTAGAAGGATGAAGTATAAGAGTTTTAGAGACATTAAAAGCTATCATGTTTTCTTTTTCCCAACTAGAGATACGAGAAAGATTAGAGGGCAGCTGATGTAAAGCAATAATTATTAGCTGTTGAGTGGATTAATTTTCAAATTGGAAGGAGTAATGAAGGGAGGAATCGTCGCAATAAGAAAGAATAGGAGACGAAATGACAAATTCATTTTCATAAATGAGGAAAAAAAAGGAGTTCTTGATATAGAACAGAACCCTGACAAACACCATTACTAATATATTTAAATTATGAACAGTAGCTGTCTAAAACAGTTGCTATAGAGCGATCTGTAAGGAAGTAAGATAAAAAGATAGAAATAGGAAAATTAAAATTTAGAAATCAAAGCTTTGTCCCAGACTCTATGAAAATTTAAAATCAATATGTCTAGCTCCACAGAAAAAGATTATAAAAATGCCAAGTAGCAGAGGACCTAGAATCAGAGAGAAAGGAAAGAAGATCACCAGTTGAGCATCCCTTATGGAAGTGATATTAACAATCTGAGACAAGATTAGAAGAATTAAGGTGTTTCCAAATCTTCTTCCCAAGGACAGATCTTAATCTTTAGAAAGAACAGAGGTTAAATAGATAGAGGGTTAAGAGAAATCCCAATTTTCGGTACAGCCTGAATGAGTTCAGACTTTAGCATGAGAAAAACGCTTATTGGTAGAGAGTTTACCATGGTAGGGTGCTAAATCGGAATTAGTTTTGAGAAAAACAGAAGCGATAGAGTCAGTATCGTACGTCTTCTATAGTGATAAGCTTAGAGACAGCAGAAATGATATCATTAGAAGAAATAATTATGTATCATAAATGAGTTGGATGGTGGTAGAGAAAAATGAGTAGCTGGGAATTATCTGGAGTAGAATTAAAAGGCAAATATTTGAGAAAATTTTTCAATTTTTGAAAATGATAAAACAGTACTACTTCGGTCAGAAGATAAAGAATAGGGAAAGACAAAGAAACAAAGAGGTTAACATTTTGTGCAAAATACCTGATGAAGCAGAAAAATTTCCATATATCTAAAAAAAAAAAAAAAAAGATTTTTTTAGCATCTCAAAAAATAAATTTTTTCATGATTTCGGAATGAAATGTAAGAAGCACAATACAACAAAGGGAAAAGTTAAACAAATGTTTTTGATTTTCAGTTAAAGAGAAGGAAAAGTGAATGTATGCTTCCGTGCTGGATACGATCACCTCACTTATACGTTCTGCACATACCGAGGGTCCTCTCCCACCGAACCAAGCATCATTCCTTGGGAAATCAAAAGGAACAAGCGCAAATCTGACTATTTGGCAGCAATAAAGTTCCAAAGTTCCAAAAACTTGGAGACAGAACAAGATACAGAGATAAGAATGTGATCGGAGGAACTCAGAAATTGAAAAAGGAGCAGAAATTCATGTTAAGAAAGGTCAAGTATATTAGATTTATCTAAACACGGTTATTAATATGGGTAGAAACTATAGCACTATCTGCTCGAGATTAATTTTGATTGAGATGTTATAGGCGAGTTCACGTACTGTATCTTGGTTAGAATAAAGTCATTA
>SEYY01024645.1:50000-51741 GCA_009176605.1 Armadillidium nasatum | reverse complement strand
CGGTATAAGGCATGCCGTCAATAGAAATATCCAAATAACGAAAGTCTTGGAAATTTTTGTATGTATGTTTGGCAATTTGGAGTTCTGCAATGATATATATATATATATATATATATATATATATATATATAATATATATATATATATATATATATATATATATATATATATATATATAATAATAATATAAAAAATAATAATAATAATAATGATAATAATAATAATAATAATGATAATAATAATAATAATAATAATAATACATGGACTAAAGAATTCAACATAAAAAAGGTCGAGTTAATTTAAATTTAAAAAACTGAAGAATTTTACATTTCCAAAATTCCAAAATTCAGTGCAAAAATTTAAAGTATTAGATTGCACTTATATAGTTACCTTACACCTACCTGAAAAACAAGAGGATCAGCAAAATGAGAGACTAATAACAGTCTTGAACTTGCTTGTATTAAATCCAACATACAATGCTGATCATATCTTCCAAACATAACTGTTAACGTTACATTTAATATAACATGAACAAGGTCATTAACATAAATAAGACCAATTGGTATTTTCATGTAATCGAAGAGTCGGTCTGCAACAGATACTAATTTGGAAATATTTTTATCAGGTTCTAATTGGTCTTGGTTCTCGTTTTTGTCATTAAGCATACACCAAACCATCGCTTCTGAAATCTGTTGAATTGCTAAGCAAAAAAAGCAACACATGTTGGTTAAAAACAATTCGTAATAGCATCCAATCCAAAGAAAAGCTACCATAATTGTTTTTCCTTCGTTTATCATTGGGTAAATGATGAATACGAATATTTCGTATGAATTTAATAATATACAGCACAAAGCTAGGAATGAGAATTTTCTTTCAAATTTCTTTGCAGGAGTCAAAAATTGTACCAAATTCTTTAAAAAGTAAATTTGAAAATTTTGCAATGGATAATAACTTAGATAAAAAAATATGCTATATACGGTTATTGTCCACTTAAGAACTGGCAAAGATATTAGTGTTATGTAAAACGAAGATGATATAGTACCTTGATCATCAATAAATATTTTTTCTCCAATGTACCAAGGTAAGAGAGAAAACAAGAAGGTGCGAAACATTACCAAAATAATATTTCTGTACATAAGACTGACGAAACGAAGATTAGAGTTTTCCTGGTGATCAATAAAGGGCAAAATGCCCAAAATTTTTAATATGAGAATGATTGCTTTCATTTAGTTTTCAACACGAAGATCCCTTTGTGTTATCACAATATTCCAAACCTCCTTCTTGTTAAAACAATAACACGATCAATGTTTAGAATTTGTTTTATTTTGATTTTATGTTTAGGTTTGGATCTAAATTTTTTAACCAAAACTGTTTATTCTCCTTTTGAATTTACACTCATCGATTTTGAACCTTATTTGTTAACGACTTCAAATTGAGGTTCTCTTAAGTAATTAATTTTGAATTATTGATTTAATGGTTTATTTATTTCTGCTCATTTTTTCCTCTCAATCGTAAAACCATTTTACCTTTTTAATTAAGCATATATAAATTAAATTAAGACATGTAATAATTAAACAAAACAAGGAAAAAAGGAATATTAACGACTACAAACAAATTTTGATAAATATTCCAAGGAAATTTTTCTCTTATTTCTTAAAAACAGGAAATTGTATTCAGGATTTGACCGCAATTTTTGCTACTAATTTTATTTTTCTTTATGTGATAATTTTTTTGTACTTGA
>SEYY01024645.1:12500-42500 GCA_009176605.1 Armadillidium nasatum | reverse complement strand
ATATATATATATATATATATATATATATATATATATATATATATATATATATATATATATATATATATATATATATATATATATATATATATATATATATATATATATATATATAATTATTAGATTAATTTGTTTGTGCAAAGTCGGAAACCTACTTGAATAACCAGAAGATCAGCACAGTGAGATACAAAAATGAGCCTTGCACTTGCTCGCACTGAATCTAGCAACGTATGTTGACCAAAGTTCATAAATATGGCTATTAATGTGGAGTTAGATATTACATTGAGTAAATCGTTAATATAAATCAAGGCAATTGGTATTTTCATATAATTGAAAAGGTGATCTGCTACAGTGATTAGTCTGGAAACTTTTTTAATAGATTTTAGAAATATCTTCCGTTCTTGCGTTCCAGGATTTTGTTTCGATTTTTCAACATTAATTTTATTGACTTCTTTCAGAGTTTCTGAAATCTGTTCAACTGCTAAACAAAATAAGCTGCATATGTTAGTTAAAAGTAATTCAAAATAACCTGCAGCCCAATACATTAAAATTAAGTTTCCTTTTTGTTCATTTATCAACGGGTAAATGAAGAACGTGAATATATGGTATGAATTTAAAAATATGCAACAAAGGTATACAAATGAACACTTCTTAGATTTTGTTGAAAGTTCTTTAAAATGTGCCATTTTCTTGAAAAAGTAATTACAAAAAGTTTGTAATGGATAACAGCTTAGATAATAGAATAAGATACATACTGTTATAACCCACACAAGGAATGGCAATGACCTTAGGATCACGTGAAATGACGTAGCCTTGCTTTGACTTTCAAGAATTATTCTCTCTCGAATGTACCAAGGAAAAGAAGTTAGTATAAAACTTCGAAACACAACCAAAATAATGTTAGCATATAAAATGGAAAAGAAACTTAAATATGAATATTTATGTTGACGGTTAAATGGCAAAATACCCAAAACTTTTAATATGAAAATAACCGATATCATTTTTTAAATTCAGACTCTTTTTTTTTTTCGTAGTTTTATCGTCACACCATCTCTTTAAACAATAACACCTTTCCGTTGGTCAATAATGTTTTCAATATCAATTTATGTTTTTTATTTGCTTTTTCAATGTTAATAAAAATTGCTTGTTTATCATTTGGGATAACACTCAAGTTAATGGAGTTTTTTTTCAGCAAACTTTCAAAATCAATTTATTATATTAGTAACTATTGATTAACCGTCATATAATAAAGTACATTTATCTTTTCTTCAATGAATAATTAATTACTTTAGTTTTTTTTTAACTTTATCAAAACCCATTTTTTATTTTTTTTCCTGCTTATTTTATAAGAAATTAAATTAAATTAAATTAAATCAAACAGTAATAAAATTGAATAAGTTTTAAAAAAAAGAAAGATTTAAATAAGAAAAAATATTACTTTGATTAACATAGTTTTTTTTTTCTTTATAAGAAACTTTAAACAAGAAACATTTATTTTTCTAATTTTAATTTAACTTGTATAATAAAACCATGAAAATTATTTCCAAAGACTCATTGTATATGTTTCTTCACCCACTATTTTTTTTAAATTTCTCCTTCAAATTGTAATTAAAGTTCATTCGCAGTGATACTCTTCAATCTCTTTTACTTCTTATACTAGTGAAGTTAAAATGAACAAAGGTCTTCTGATTTCTTGTCCTATATATCCTTCTTTTGATAGAAAATCTGCGCGATTTTTCCTTCCACACAAAATCCTTCTCAATACAACTCTACTAACCTTGACTTCAACGCTGTATAAATTCTTTTACTTACTCTACCAGTAAAATTTGAAATAATAATAATAATAATTTTAAAAGTTATAATATTCATAATAGTAATGATAAGAACAATAATAGTAATAAAAACTGTAATAATAATAATAATAATAATAATAATATTAATAATAATAATAATAATAATAATAATAATAATAATAATAATAATAATGATAGTTATTGTAACATAATAATAATAATAATAATAATAATAATAATAATAATAATAATAATAATAATAATGATATAATAATAATAATGATAATAATAGTACTAATAATAAAAATAATAATTTAATTAATAAAAAAAAAAAAAAAAAAAAAAAAAAAAAAAAAAAAAAAAAATAATAATAATAATAATAATAATAATAATAATAATAATAATAATAATAATAATAATAATAATAATAATAATAATAATAATAATAAAGGGCAAGGTTTTTAAAACTCACCATCAAATGTTTTTATATTTTTAGATTTTACATTTTAATTTTAAAATATTTTTAATTTAAAATAATATATTTATTTTTTTAATTAAAATAATTATTTAAATAAGTTTATTATTAAGTAATTTTTATAAGTAATATTTATTTAATCAACAGTCGAAGTTTAAATTAGTCTAATTCTTTATACATTATTGTCTAAACTTCAGAAAAAAATCTAATATATTAGACAAAAGTTTTGTTCTTTTGAAGAAAATTCTCGTCTTATGTTTCGTAGTTCAAAAAAAAAAAAAAACTCCAAATAAGGAACATCAAAGATATAAATCAATTAATTCTTAATTGGAAAAACTAAACTGGAGTCCAACAATGAAGTAGGTGGCAAATGTGCACAATATCTGAAACAATAAAAGTGAAAAAGATTATTATTTAAAGCTAAAAAGCATTTTTATTATAACAATAAAATAATAATAAATTCTTTTTTACAGCTTTTACAACTTATTTACAACTTTTAGAGCTAAAAAGTATTTTTATTATAATAATAAAATAATAATAATAATGATTATTATTATTATTATTTTTACTATTATTTTTATTATTATTATTACTATTATTTTTATTATTATTATTATTATTATTATTATTATTATTATTATTATTATTATTATTATTATTATTATTTTATTAGTATTACTTTTATTATTAATTATTATTATTATTATTATTATTATTATTATTATTATTATTATTTATAACATTTCAAAATTATTTTACCATTGTACCTATACTGCTACTGAATAAGTTATGTAACTTGAAATTAATTATTTTTTAAATTAGTTAAAATCTTTATTAATTTAAAAGTAAAAATGAAGTGTAATTTTTGTTTCATTTTAAATTTAGAAAGTCACGAGAAATATAGTAATGGAAATCAGTGACAAATATTATGAAACATTTTGTCAACTGAAAACTTACAGGCACTAAACAATGACGACCAACGGTAAAGAATCCAAAGCAATTTATTGTTGGCAAATCAGTCAAGAGAAAGAGAAGTTCGTGAATCTGTAAAGAAATGAAAGGAAACTGAAAATATTTATTAAATACTAGCCAAGGTAATAAAATATGTGAATCAGAAATTTTCAAGCAAGAACGATTTTGGTTCAGTTTTATGAAAGATCAAACGCAAGATTGCATTAATTTGCTGTACTCTCAAACTCATTACTTTTCATGATGAAAATACTTTGTATAACATATAAGTGTGGTTATGAATTTGTTCAAAACATGAAACCATTGGACAGTACCATACAACATTTTATATTTTTATATTTTAATCTTTATTTTCATTTTGTGCCTTAGGTAAAGTATAATAGTGTAATAATGTTATTATTATTTATATACATCAGATTTATAAGCATAAGTGTTTAGTTTTTTAAGCCACCTCAAAATAATTGCTTGAAAATTACCTGTTCCTTCTTTCTCGGACAAGTTTCTATTATTGCAAGTTTTTTAAGCTCTCTTGAAGCCACAGTAGCCTGGAAATAATAATAATTATAATAATAATAATAATATAAAATAATTAATAAAAAAAAAAAAAAAAAAAAAAAAATCTTTTTTTTTTTTTTTTTAACAAAATTCCTTCCGTTTCACATCTTCTTTTCTAATTATTTTTACTTTAGATGTACTTAATCTTTATTCATGTGATGGTACTAGTACCTTCAACATTCTTGAAAACTGAATATTTATCTTTAATTTACGAAAACTTTGGGCTTCAGCAAAATTTGATCAAAATTCCTAAGCTTAATAAACTTTATGAAGCTTAAAAATTTCCCTTGAAATAATGTGACTTAGGTTCTGACGGCACACCCAAAAAGTAGTAATATGTTCCTAATCTTTTTCTTTTAAGTGAGAGTGAGAGAGATATGAGATGAAAGAAAAGAGAACATTGGATTTTTAACTCATAAATATTGGAGCAAAAACTTTTGAAAAATGATGTCTGGAAATTATATTTAGCAAACCAAGTCCCTTTAATTTAAAGGTTAATTTTCTGTTATTTCAAACAAAATATATAATAAGAATTGATACAACTTTAGCGTCTGGTCTATCGATTGGAAATAAGCCTGAATAAAAATTCTCATAAAGAACGATCCATATTCATCTATCCGGATGAAAAATTGGGAGACTTTTTTATTTATGCCAATTGTCATCACTCAAAAGCGAAACCTTAATCAAGAGTTGAATGGTTTACTACAGTCCATAACCAACCAGAATCTATAAATCTATAAGAACTCATAAAGCAAGGAAACTAAAAGTTTTCTTTCGATGGGATTAATCACACTTTATACTTCGTACTTTGATGGAATTAACCTTTTTTCAGTGATTAAACAGCATAGATAGTTTGAATCATCAAAGTATTTTCTCTGGTGATTCAGCATACCTTTGCGGTTTAATCACTGAAGAGAGGTTAATCCCATCAGAGTATGAAGTATAATAAAAATATTTAAATTTCAGGTTCAACTTTCCACAGTTAGTATACAGAAGTCTTATTAATGTTATTTTATTAAAGTGAAATAATGTTTGGAAGCATTAGCAGAAATTAGGTGGTGTATGAATGTTGAGACGGATAATTAATTAAACATTTTACTCTAAACTGTAATAAATTATATAGTTTCCAACGAGAAATATTTAAAGAGTTTCATCCATATAATAGGATTTTGATCTCTTCCACACAATCTGTTTACAGGTTTCGTCACCAGTACCCGTACCTAACTGGGTCATGAAAAGTCAACAGAATACTTAAAAAAGAATGCATGAAGGTTACAATCATTCCACTCCCTTTTGCGTTGCGTGTATAGAAAAAGTCACCTATTCTATCTCGGCAGATTTGTTGATATACTCGGAAAATTATAAAAACAAATTGTACAAAACGTAAAAGAGATTTGATTCACTGACGTAAAGAGCTACAATTCAATTATTAAATGTTATTTGAAATTATATAAATATTAATTCAATAGCTATTTTAGAAGAATTTCTAGGAATTTCAAAATAAGAATATGAGTTTTTTCTTTTATAAATGCAGATCTACTTACCTCCACTTTGACAGAATCAGAAGCAAATAGAGTTAGGAATGCGCACAGTATTATTAGTATAAAGATGTGAATCTTTTCAGTAAAGTTGAATAGAGTTGCTGTAGAAACAATTTGAGAAGTAAAAACAAGTATACAATAGATAAAGAGAAGTGAAATGGGTGCTGAGTAATAGATGAATATCTCTTCCATTAAAGAATGATACTTAATCAGAGAAATTTTAAGAAAAGCAATTTCAGGATGACTATCTTTCACCTTGAGTGTCTCGCACATTCTTGAACACGAGGGCCCACATTTTTGTCTTAAAACCTGAATATTTCTCTTTATTAAATGCTTCATGTTATTAGAGAGTTTACCCATATTAGCCGAAAACATCAAAATAATTACTGGCATTTGAAAATAAAAATAAAAATTGATCAAAAGTTCAATCACTAAAACCAAGATATTGTCATGAAATAAAGTAAAATAGATATCGATGTAGCAAACATACATATAAATACAGAGTGATAAAAGAATAATGCAGCAACAATTGTAAAGAAAGTTTTTGTACGCCTCCTTCCAAATCCTCTTTCCTTTACGAAGCTTCTTGGAAATTCTTTCAAAGGTATTCAGATTTACTCTTGCATAAATGCAATTAAATAATGATATCAGATAATACAAGAATGCCATTATTATTGGAAACGAATGCAAAAGGATCTCTATTTTTGTTTCCAAATTAAAAAATCTTATTGATAGATTAAAAAATAATGGAACAAAGATAAGTGTGAGGAGAGTACACACTATCTGAATCACGAATATTGAGTTGTAATACAGGTCCTCGATAATGGCTATGAAAGTGTGGTTGAATCTGGATATCTTAAAACGTCTCAAGCCGAGGACAGAAGCGACCATCAAAATAAACTTAAAAACCAGATGATAATCCATAATGTTAAACACAGAAAAAACAGAATCTCAAACAATATCAAAAATCGTGTTTCTGGTTTTGTTTATTTTCAGTAACTAAACAGCAAAACTGTTTTATTTTTTCCAGTAGTAAGATAAATATATATCATTAAAAAATTAATAAACTCCTAATACATTTAAAGCCATATAATTTGGCATGATTAATCAATTATTCTGAACAATGTGCAATAAATTATTTCTTTCTTAAGCAGAAACCACTGAATAAAACTATCCCACTCAAAAATTACTAATATTAAGAAATTCAATTTAAATTAATGATTAAGATTAACGGAAATAATTTGACAAGGGAATAAAGGTCGCAATCTTTCATTTCTCAACCCATCGCTACATATTATAGATTCCAAACCTCAATTTTACTTTCACAACAAAGCAACAAAAACAAGAATTCTATTCCCTTTTGTGAGAGAATTTTTTATTTAAAAATGGCTATTATTGATTAAAATTATAAATATTGCATAAATTAAGAAGAAAAAAATTCATATATTTGAGAAGTAAATATGCAATTTCAGAACTGGAAAAAAATAAAAAAAATTTTAAATTAATTTTATTAGTTTTGAACCAATTTAATTTTATTACTCTACTCGTCATCCTTTGATTATTAACGAAAAGTATATAAATATTATTATTATTATTATTATTATTATTATTATTATTATTATTATTATTATTATTATTATTATTATTATTATTATTATTATTATTTATTATTATTATTATTATTTATTAATTTTAATTATTGTCATTGCTAGTCCTGTTTTTATATTATTATTATTATTCTTATTATTATTATTATTATTATTATTATTATTATTATTATTATTATTATTATTATTATTATATTGCTGGTAATAAATTAAAGATTACCAAGAGGTTTTACAATTTTTCAATTGAAAATTAATTAAAATTTTTGAAGGGCATTAATGATGAAGTTTTCGCCATTCAAGCTCAAAATGATCAAAATGTTAAAATGGATCAGTACGTAAGTTACCTCTATTATTTACTAAATAAATATATTTCTTTAAGAAAGGATATGATACATAAAGATCGATCTTAAAGCTTAATGCAGAGGCAATTAGAGCTTTTCATAATAAAAGTTATGTTGCAGATATCTTCGTGGATATTAGTAAGTCGATTATTGAGTCAAATTCAAAAACAAATCATATGTACCTGATATTAAAGAGAGAGAGAGAGAGAGAGAGAGAGAGAGAGAGAGAGAGAGAGAGAGAGAGAGAGAGAGAGGAGAAGAAAGAAAAAAAACATTGGATATTTAACCCATAAATATTGGAACAAAAATTTTGGAATAATTATATCTGGAAGAGGCTTAGTATATATTTTGGCTTGTTTTAACCCGATTATTGTTTTTTTAAAATAAAATTTGTAATTTTTACAATAGGAAGATGAAACATGGTACATCAGTATAGTTGGAGACGATACAGATTTCTTTATTCATGTAAAATTTCCGAGGGTACTACGGTTTGGAAGTAGCCCCCCTCAACTTCTAGATCGCCCCTTTCAAAATTTCCCCGAAGAATTTTTTTTTTAAACTTTCAGAAAGTTAGGAAAATGATGCAGAAACAGTTTCATCATAGGGTTGTTTTGATTGAATCACTCCTTGATGGTGTTTTTCAGTTTTAATGGATTTTTTAAATAAAATTGAAAAGTCATTAAAAACTTTGAAAATACCATCAATGAATGTTGAACGCAACTTACAACAAATTAAATATTAAATGTTTTTTGAAATTATATAAATATTAATTCAATAACTATTTTAAAAGAAAACATTTAGGAATTTCAAATTAAGGATATGAGTTTTTTCTTTCATAAAAGCTAATCTACTTACCTCCATTTTGACAGAATCAGAAGCAAATAGAGTTATGAAGGTGTACAATATTACTAATGTAAATATGGGAAAGTTATCAGTAAAGTTGAACAGAGTTGCGGAATAAACAATTTGAGAAGTAAAAATAATTATGCAATAGATAAAGAGAAGTGAAATGGGTGTTGAGTAATAGAGGAATGTCTCTTCCATTAGTGTATGATACTTAATCAGAGAAATTTTAAGAAAAGAAATTTCAGGGTGACTATCTTTGATCTTGAGTGTCTCGCCCATTCTTGAACAGAATTGCCCACATTTTTTATTTAAAACTTGAATATTTCTCTTTTTCAACTGTCTCATGTTACTCGAGAGTTTACCCATGTTTGCCGAAAACATCAAAATAATTACTGGCACTTGAAAATATGAATAAAAACTGATCAAAGGTTCAATCACTAAAACCAAAATATTGTCATGAAATAAAGTGAAATGGAAATCGACGTAGCAAAAATTAATATAAAGAAAGAGGGATAAAAGTATAATGCAACAACAATTGTAAAGAAAGTTTTTGTACGCCTCCTTCCAAATCCTCTTTCCTTTACGAAGTTTCCTGGAAATTCTTTCAAAGATATTCAAATTTACTCTTGCATAAATGCAATTAAATAAGGAAATCAGATAATACAAGAATGTTATTATTATGGGACAGAAATGCAAAAAGATCTTCTCTATTTTTGTTTCCGAATTAAAAATTCCTTTAAAATATAGATTAAAAAATATTGGAAAAATGGTAAATGTGAAGAGAGTACACACTATCTGGATCACGAACATTGAGTTGTAATACAGGTCCTCGATAATGGCTGTAAAAGTGTGGTTAAATCTGGATATCTTAAAACGCCTCAAGCCGAGGACAGAAGCGACCATCAAAATAAACTTAATAACCATATGATAATCCATAATGTTTAACGCAGAAAAAGCAGAATCTCAAACAATATCGAAAATCGTGTTTCTGGTTTTGTTTATTTTCAGTAACTAAACAGCAAAACTGTATTATTTTTTCCAGTAGTAAGATAAATATATATCATTAAAAAATAAATAAACTCTTAATACACTTAAAGCCATCGAATTTGACATGATTAATCAATTATTCTGAATAATGCGCAATAAATTATTTTCTTTCTTAAGCAGAAACCACTGAATAAAACTATCCTACACAAAAATTACTAATATTAAGAAATTTAATTTATAATAATGTTAAAAATTAATGGAAATATTTTGACAAGGAAATGAAGGTCGCAATTTTTCATTTCTGAACTCATCGCTACATATTTTGGATTCCAAACCTCATTTTACATTCACAATAAGGCAATAAAGATAAAAATTCTATTCGCTTTTGTGAGCGAGTTCTTTTTTTTATTTAAAAATTGCAATTATTGATTAAAATTATACATATTGCATAAATTAGGAAAAACAATTAAATGTTTGAGAAATAAGTATCCAATTTCATAACTGGGAAAAAATGTTGTTTTTTATTAATATTCTTAGTTTTGTACCCATTTATTATATGCTCTACCTGCCATTTATAGATTATTAAGGAAAAGGAAATAAATATTACTTTATTATTATTATTATTATTAATAATAATAATAATAATAATAATAATGATAATAATAATAATAATAATAATAATAATAATAATAATAATAATAATAATAATAATAATAATAATAATATTGTATCTAGTAGAGTAGGACCTACTGAAACAATGTAAAACCTGTAATTATACCTCTGAATAAAAAATCTTTGAATTTGAATTTGAATTAATATTGTTATTATTAGTATTAGTATTATTAGTATTAAAATTATTTTTGTTGCTAGTGTTGATTTCATATTATTATTATTATTCTTATTATTATTATTATTATTATTATTATATCGTGGAATCAAACCCGGGTTCTATAGCGTAAAAGCAATAGAGTTTTACCTCTACGCTATGACGTCTTGAAAAAGGAATCCGAAAGAGGAGGCTCATGAATAACAAATCATGAAGAACAACCTTCGAGGACTTCTCCCGACCACGCTTGAGCGTTAGGCAACACGATGCGGAGTTTGAGAGATGGAGGGGGGCCGAGCCCGTGTTATGTTATAACACGCTCAAGTGATGTCGAAAGAAGTTCTTGGAGGTTGTTCTTCATGAATTATTATTCATGAGCTTACTCTTCGGATTTCCCTTTCAAAACATCATTGCGTAGAGGTAAAACTCTATCGTTTTTAAAACTTTTAAAATAAGAACCGGTGCGATTTTCTGATACCAAACTTTAAATGGAAATATTGGATATATATATATATATATATATATATATATATATATATATATATATATATATATATATATATATATATATATATATATATATATATATATATATATATATATATATATATATATATATATATATATATATATATATATATATATATATATATATATATATATATATATATATATATATATATATATATATATATATATATATATATATATATATATATATATATATATATATATATATATATATATATATATATATATATATATATATATATATATATATATATATATATATATATATATATATATATATATATATATATATATATATATATATATATATATATATATATATATATATATATATATATATATATATATATATATATATATATATATATATATATATATATATATATATATATATATATATATATATATATATATATATATATATATATATATATATATATATATATATATATATATATATATATAATATATATATATATATATATATATATATATATATATATATATATATATATATATATATATATATATATATATATATATATATATATATATATATATATATATATATATATATATATATATATATATATATATATATATATATATATATATATTGGGCTTAACCGCGGAGTGATAGGGTGGGCTAGACCATCCCGTTTCACTCCGTTGCCCTTTGGTTCCTTCCTTTTCGCGTTTCACCTTCTCAGAGGGTCTCTAGTGTACCCTGGTCCCACATGGGAGGGTCTATGCTCCCACTTCTCCTTCCCCTAACTCCCTTCTCAAGTTCCTACTAATTTACAAACGCTTACTCTTTCTTTAAACCACAAAAAAAGAATGGCGAAACATAGAACTGCCTCGGAGATGCTACGAGGGGCGGCATCAAAAGAATGCCCCTCATGCACGCCTTCCCCCATCCCCACTTGGGAGTTGGTGGCCTCCGGTGATGGGGTTGGTGCCATTAAGACCTCTTCGCCGACTTGCCCTGGTACACGATCTTCCTTTTTCATTAACTTATGCAACATTCCCGGTCTCTTTACTAATTTCCCCTTTGTCGAACACCATCTCTCTTCTTCTAGACCTCATCTCTTATTCTTAACCGAAACTCAGGTGTTTGAGTGCTCTGACAGCGAGCCCTACTCTGTTTCCTCCTACTGTCTCTATCCTCAATTTTCAGCCAAAGGCGGATATTTCGCTTATGTGCGCAACGATGTTGTCTGTTCTCGTGTCTCTAATTTGGAGTCTTCTGAATTCTCTACTTTATGGCTTAAACTTTCTTGCAACTCTACAACTAAATTTATCTGTTCTGTCTACTTATCTCCTAACTCTACAGACTATCCAAAATTCTTCGACTATCTTAACTCCAAAATAGAACACTTTCTTTCTTCTTCTCCTTTCTCTGAAATCATCATATTAGGTGATTTCAATGTTCACCACCGCCAATGGCTTTCATCTAGTTCTCACGATTCAGCTGGTGAACTCGCCTTCCAATTTTCTATCCAGAACAACCTTGAGCAGTTGGTGCATCTCCCTACCCTTATCCCTGATCGCCTTGGTGATGAACCCAACATACTTGATCTTTTCCTAACTTCTTATCCTTCTCCTTACACTGTTAAACTCTTTCCTCCTCTGAGTTCATCCGATCACCTTCTTATCTCTGTGTCTAGTCCTGTCTCTTCAAGTCTTCCGCAAGAACGGCCCCCGCCTTCGGCGAGGAGACGTTTCTGGCATTTCGGTGCCACTAACTGGTCTGACTTCCGGTTTACTTCTCTGATTTTCCATGGAATGATTATTGTTTCCGTGGGAGGGGTCCCTCTTTTTCCCTTCTACTAAACCTACCAAACCTTGGTTTAACTCTGCTTGTTCTCGTGCTATCCGCCACAGGGATGCTGCCTTCAGAGATTACTGTCGTCTTCAAACTCCTGAAACTCATGCAACATATATTTCATCCCGGAATCGTGCAAAATCTATTCTCCGTAACACTAAAAATTCCTTTCTCCGCTTAAAATGCAACAATCTTTCTGGTTCTACTTCTTCACGCCCTTTCTGGCATTTCGCAAAAAATGTCAACTCTAACTTTGCTTTTTCCTCTTTCCCTCCTCTAGTATCTTCTGACGGTACAACTGCCGTTTTGCCTTCCTCTAAAGCTGAACTCTTCGCTCAAACTTTTGCTTCTAATTCAACCTTAGACGATTCCGGAGCTGTTCCTTCTCCTCCAACCCCCTCCAACTCATTTATGCCTAAAATTATAATTTCTTCTAAAGACGTCACTTCTGCTCTCTCTGAGCTTAATCACTAAGAAGGCGTACGGTCCTGACGGTATCCCTCCTGTGGTTCTCAAAACTTGTGCTTCCGAGCTTGCACCCTGCCTTGGTAAACTTTTTCGTCTGTCTTTCTACTTCAACCTTCCCTTCTTGCTGGAAACGTGCGCTCATTCAGCCTGTGCCGGAGAAGGGGGACCCCTCTTAACCCTCTAACTATCGTCCCATTTCCTTAACCTCCGTTCTTTCTAAAGTTTTCGAATCTATCCTTAACAGGAAGATTTGGAAACATCTCAATTCTTCTAATCTGATCTCTGATCGCCAGTATACATTTCGTAAGAAACGCTCTATAGGTGATCTTCTTTCCCTTCTCTCTGACTCTTGGTCCTCCGCTCTTCGGCATTTCGGTGAATCTTTTGCTGTTGCGCTAGACATATCGAAAGCTTTCGATAGAGTCTGGCACAAAGCTTTGATTTCCAAACTTCCCTCTTTCGGAATCTATCCTTCTCTCTGTGACCTTCTCTCTGATTTCCTTTCCGGTCGTTCTATAGCTGCAGTTGTAGACGGCCACCGTTCTTCCTTTAAATCTATTAATTGTGGTGTTCCCCATGGATCTGTCCTATCCCCAACACTTTTTTTACTTTTCATTAATGACCTTCTCTCTGTTACTTCATCTCCTATCCACTCCTATGCTGATGACTCCACCCTTCATTACTCTTTTCAATTTGAAAGGCGCCCCTCTCAACAACAGTTACTAGACGCAAGGAGGATTGCCTTGGAGCAGCTGACCTCTGATCTATCTCGTATTTTTAATTGGGACAGAGAGAACATGATTGTTTTCAATGCCACCAAAACTCAATTCCTCCATCTGTCTACTCGACACAATCTTCCACACAACTATGATATCTTCTTCGAAAACACTCAACTCAAACCTTCATCTGTTCTTAATATTCTCGGTGTTTCCTTTTCTCGTGATCTTTCTTGGAAAGATCACATTACCTCTCTTTCTAAACAAGCTTCTAAGAGGTTAGGTGTTCCGAGGCGCCTTCAGCATTTCTTCAATCCACCCCAGTTGCTTGCTCTGTATAGGGGTGTTGTTCGCCCCTGTATGGAGTATGCTTCGCACATCTGGGGTGGTTCCATAAATACAGCTCTCCTAGAGAAGGTGAAGTCTAGGGCATTTCGTCTCATCAACTCTCCTGCTCTTACTAACTCTCTTCAATCTCTTTCTACCCGTCGAATTGCTGCGTCACTCTCTCTATACTATCGCTATTACAATAGACACTGTTCTTCTGAACTCTCTCGTCGCATACCTCCTCCACTAAGAAGGGCTCGTGCGACTCGTCTTTCAACACAGTCTCATCCTTTCTCTGTCCAACTCTCTGACCCCAGACTTAACCGCTATGCTCTTTCCTACATGTACTCTACTGGTAAAGTCTGGAACACACTCCCTTCTTCTATTTTTCCAACTTCCTATGACTTACACACCTTCAAACGTCGTGTATCAGGTCACGTTGGCCTTTAATTTGACCAGGCTTCCGTCTTTCTTCCCAACTCCGGTGGAATTTTAGTAGGCCTCTGGTCTTTGCCCACCGGAGGTGAAAATATATATATATATATATATATATATATATATATATATATATATATATATATATATATATATATATATATATATATATATATATATATATATATATATATATATATATATATATATATATATATATATATATATATATATATATATATATATATATATATATATATATATATATATATATATATATATATATATATATATATATATATATATATATATATATATATATATATATATATATATATATAATTTTAAAGATATATAAGGACTGATTAACCTTTGGCGTCTAGGTTGTCCAACAGAAAAGAATGTAAAATTCTACTCCAAGAATTTTGAAGAGAACTACTCTGGTTCATCTACCGAAACAGTAACTGTGAATGTTTTTTTTTTTTTTTTTTACTTATGTCAATCACTTCAAATGACGTCACATAAACGATAAGAGGGTTGCGAACTACCCCTAGTGAAACCAGCAGTGATAGTTACACTCCAAAAATAAAACGAAATAATCTTCAATGAAACTTTTGAACAGTGTTTCATTAAAAAAAAGTAACTTTTATTAAAATAATTTTGTAAGTTTGTAGATCGATAGTAAAGTATAAGAGTAAAAACATTTTACGTGAACCAAGCTTATAATTCTATTGTAATTTTCTCTTTGAAATATTGTAAGAACTGGCATTATTATTATTATTATTATTATTATTATTATTATTATTATTATTATTATTATTATTATTATTATTATTATTATTATTATTATTATTATTATTATTATTATTATTATTATTATTATTATTATTTTTATTCTTATTATTATTATGAAATGAATTTTGCGATTTAGTTATATAGAAGTTGATTAATGCCTTAGGTTTCCTTATCGTACTAAAATAATAATCATATTAATCCTACTAGAGGAGGGAAACTTTCTAGGAAGTCTTGCTTAGGATCCGCATGAGAGATCGAACCAACGTCTTCAAACGTATAAGCTAATCACTCTACCGCTATGACACGGTGAGTCTTAAAGTAAAGAATAGTGACTCCAAATCGCTGGGATGCTAGAAATGTTCAATATTATTTGAATGTGACCTTTATTGTCCTCCTTTTACAAGTAGAGAACCCCCAGAGGTTCAAACAATAATTCTGCTGGAGGAGAAGTAAAGTCAGTTAACAAAACAAAGAAACTAAGCAAAGATCTTTTAGAATCAGACGAATTTTGAATTGCTGTAGAGGGAAAAGCACATTTTCTAAAAAAGAAATGTTGAGCAGCTTGAACTCTACTGTAAAAAAAGAAAATCAACATGTAATGTATGGGTTTGCTGATCTGAATTCGAAATAAAAAAAAAAAAGGTGTAAGGAAGTAGTTTCAATGTTTGACGATGTACAAGTGAAAAATTTCTTCACTTCTGTAACTGAAAAATTGTTAAAGGTGTATGCATATGTTCCAAAACAAACAGTTTTCTACGTTGAAATTTTCGACAGGAAATTTATAATAGAAATATTATAAATAAACTGGCAGAGACATATCAGGAAGAGGCAAGAGATTTATTAGTATTAGATGTACTGACATTCATAACTGAAAGAGAATATGTAAAATCTCTTCCAACTCTCTATTACAAAGTCCTGAAAATATTTCTTACTTTCTGTTTCTCTCTTTCTTTAAATGAGAGGAGCTTTTAGAATCTAAATATTATAGATATATCAATCTGTAACATTAAGGGATTTCCGATCTTTTGATATTATCTACTGAAGGTGAGTTGTTAAGAGACACTAATTTCTTTAAAGTGATTCTCAAGTTTGCAACTTTGAAGGCCAAAAAAAAGAAAGTTCTAATTCAGTCTTGATATTTACTAAATATTGAAATGCTTGTGAATTATTAAAATATGTTTTTTAATAGTATAATTTCCTTTAAGATATATTCTTAAATGTAATTGTCTTAAACTTTTCAACTTTTACATTATATTGGCAAGTAACGAATTTACACACAATCTATTATTGCTCCTCATCTTAGTTTACTTTTTAAAATGAAAAAAAAATGTTTGCTGTTAAACTGAACATACTTTTGTTTTTGTTTTTAAAACTCTTTAATATTAATATGTTGTATATATACATATCGAATTTCAACTTCAACAACGTAATATGTGAATGCAGTTAAACTTTGCATTTGATATTGTACTTTAAAGTCATACAGCTGATTTTACTAATTGTTTATATCACTACTGTTAGTGAGATTTAGTATTAAAAGAGAAATAATATATGTATAACAAAAATACATTAAAACAATACCAAGGATTCTATTTTTTTCTATTGCTGGAGAGGGCCTTGTACGAATGACATAATGGATTTCAGCATTGAGAAAAATAAACATTAGTAAAGCCAATTTAAAATTTGAACATTTTACTAGCTGACCAGTCAAAATATTTTGCTGGCAAGAGAAACATATTCCTAGGAAATAGTATTGATAATATAAAAAAACGATTGAGATGAAATCGCACCAAGATATTAGAATTTCCAGACCAAATATCAGAATCCCAATATACATTTCTTCCTGAGAATCGATGAAATTGCTTGAAATGTTTTGTATATGGAAAAGAGAGTTATGTGACATGCATTTGCATTTGTTTATAAATACGTTGATTTTGAGACAGATGTATAAACACTTTCCTTTAAATTTTAATGAGTTCCAAAGAATCTCCAACAATGAGAAATTTTGTAATCCCATTTTTGTTATCAGATTTTAAGTGCCTTCCTTAAGTACTTACTTATGCCCATAGATTGAATACCTAGGCAATCAAAAATTCTTCCTGCGGAAATTCAAACAGAAGTTACATTGATATTTAATAAACTATAAACTATAAATAAACTATTTTCCTACCACGTCATTCAGAGTTGATAAATTGATTGGAAATTAGTGTTTTCTTTATCCCGAGCTCATTCCCATTGACAAATAATATTTTTACATCGCTATTATAAACAACGTTAAACACGTACAAAGATTTGATTCCCCGTTGAATTATATTATACGAAATTTTCATTAATATTAAAGCAAGTCCTACTTGGTATTTAAAATTATAGATTTTAATTAAATTAATATACTTTTAGCACTAGCAACTTTTTTTCAGAAAGAACCATACAGGGATTTTAAACTTAAAATATATTTTCCTTATTAAACATTAAAAGCTACTTACCTCCTCTTTGGCAAAGTCAGAAGCAGTAAGAATTATTAAAGTGCAAGGAATTAATACTAGAAATGCTGGCAAAGCTTCAGTAAAGTTGATCAGAGATGCTGAAGATGTAATTTGAGAAGTAAAAACGAATATAAAATAAACAAAATAAACTGAAATGGGTTTTGAGTAATAGAAGAATGTCTCTTCCATTAGTGCATGAAAGTTTACCAAACAAAATTTAAGATAAATTATTTCTAAATGATTATCTTTCTTCTTTAGAGAATTCTTTGTTTGTTTACACAATAACCCAGGTTTTTCTTTTAAAATCTGAATATTTTTCTTTTGAAAATTTTTCATTTTACAAGAAAGTTTACCCATATTTGCCCAAAATATCAAGAAAATTGTCACCGCTTGAAAATATGCATAAAAATCAGCAAGGGCATAATAAATTAAAAGCAAATTATTGTCATCAATGTCAAACCTAATATCCAAGAAGAAAACATAGAAGCAAACATAGAGTAGTAACAAAATCATACAATAACAAAGGTAAAGAACATTTTTATGCGTGTCTTTCCAAATTACTTTTCCTTTCTGAAGTTTCCTGACAATCTTTTCAAAGTTTTCCAAATAGGCTCTGGAGTAAATGCTAGCAAAAAGTGAGATAAAATAAAATAAAAAAATTGTGAAGATCGGAATTGAATGGAGTAATATCTTCATGATTGGAGTTTCTTCTTTCAAATTTCTTCTCATCTGAAGAAACACTACTGGAAGAAAAGTAAGTCCTGAAGCAAGGCTAACTATTTGAATCACAAACATGCAGTTGTAATAAATATCCGAAATAAGGGCAATAAAAGAGTGCTTTATTCTAGATATTTTGAAGCCTCTCAAGCCGAGGATTGAAGCAATGATCAGAGTAAACTGCAAAACAAAATGGTAATCCATAATGTTTAAGGGAGTCTGAAACACTGTCTTCAACTTCTTATTCCAGTGTTGCTAATTATGAACCTCAAAAATTCTAAAATTGTTCTTTATATATATAAAAAAATACATCAATAAAGAATAAAAACTAACTAATTCGTATATATATTATACCTAAAATTACTTCATTTTTTCATGAAAGAAAAGTAATTTTAAATAAAATGATAATAATTCATCTTTTCCTCAAGTGGAGAACATTCAATAATACAATGCCTGTCAAATGTTATTAATACTATGAAATTGATCTTGAATTAATGTTATTAATAAGAATTGATGAAATTCTTCGGAAAAAAAGACGAATATTTTAACCTTTGATTGTCCAATTTATCATCTTTTTCTTCTTTATTTGAAACCTCATTGCATTCATTAAAAAAGATAAAAATTCTTCCCAATTTAATTATGGAATTTTTCATTTAAAAATCAAATTTTATTTAAAATAATTAAGATTATAAACATTTTATAAATTGAAAAAAAAATAAAAGAAATATTTTACAAAATTAAAAACAATTTCGTCAAAATTTGACGATTTCTTTTCCTGTCAATCTTGGAAGTTTAATTTTATCATATCTATTTATTGCCTTCCACAAATCTTCAAATATATATATATATATATATATATATATATATATATATATATATATATATATATATATATATATATATATATATATATATATATATATATATATATATATATATATATATATATATATATATATATATATATATATATATATATATAAATCTCAGTCTCTCAAACATCTTGTGGTGGTATTAATTACAGATCCGGAATGGTCAAGGAATTTTTTAAGAAGTTATTTGAGAGAAAATACCTCTCGGAAATCATTGATAACCCTTGCAAATGGTATAGGTATGTGGTTGACGTATCTACTATTTTGTCTGTGAACATGAAGCAGTAGAAGGAAAACTATTTTTTTATGGAACATGATGTCAACAAGGGTTTTCCATAATTAAAAAATTCAATTTTAAAGATATACTCCCCCCCTAAGAAAAAAAAAATTATTTTGGAACAATTTTGAATGAGTTTGGGGAAAGTGTTTTTTTATGCAAACTGAAATATGTAATACTGTATTACGTTGTGTTTTAATGATTTTATATTATTGAGACAGACAAATAAACTCCTCACCGCATACTAACGAACTACAAAATGTCTACAACAACCATTAATTTTATAGTCCTTCCAAATAACTGATTTGTGGGTTTCCTACGAAGTTACATATAGACCTATTACAACAATCCAACGGTATGTACACCATACCCTAAACAAGCAAAACTCGGGCTTAGACCAATGAACTACAGTTAAAGAGGTAGAGATGTGGATGCTAGCTTTTCTCTCACTAATTCTCTCCAGTCTCTTTCTGACCATCGAACTGTTGCGTCACTCTCTTTATGCTATCGCTATTACAATGGACACTGCTCTCCTGATCTCTCCCGTCGCATTCCTCCTCCAATGAGGAAGACTCGTGCGACACGCATTTCTACCCAATCTCATTCTTTTTCTGTCCAACTCTCTGACCCCAGACTTAACCGCTATGCTCAATCTTACATGTTCTCAACTGGTAAAGTCTGGAACACACTCCCTTTATCTGTTTTCACTTCCTTTGAATTGCACACTTTTAAACGTTGTGTACCGGGATATGTCGTCGTTTAATGATTCGGTTCAATTATTGCTCCATCTCTGGTGGAAATTAGTAGGCCTCTGGTCTTGGCCCACCAGAAGAAACATAAAAAAAATTGGAAAGAAAAATACGATTTTAAAGTTCAGGAGCATTCATTCATAAAGGTTCTTTTTATATTATTATAAATACTTTGATACACTATTGTAAAGTACCTCGTATGAAAACGTTCAAAGAAATTTTTAATGATTAAAATTATGTCACGCATGCCTATTAAAAATAGATAGAAATTGTTTCAATGCTTTTATTTTTAGACCTAAACATTTTTTTTTTTTAAGATACAGATTTAAATGAGAATTCTAAGTTTAAAATGTTTGTAAATTCAAAAGTTTTAAACAGGAATTTAAAAATAATCTTATAATTTTTCTTTTTAAAAAAAGAAATTTCCAGTGTTGTTTTCTTTAAAATAATAAACTTTAATTGTATTTTTTTCATGAAATTATACAATAATGAAATAATAAATTTAAAAGCTATAAATTGCCTTTATTATCCAATATATTTGATTAATGCCACTAAATTATTTTTTTTTTCAATTGGAGATCATTGAATAAAATTATTTCAAACAAAATCTATTTCCTTTATACAATTCAATTTAAATTCATGCTTAAAATTGATGGAGTATTTTGACAAATGAATTTACACGCTGGTGATTGTTCAATTTATCCTAAATTCTTTTTTTGAAACCCTCAAAACATTCACACCAAAGATATGAATTCTTCTCAATTTAATGAAGGAACTTGTCATTTAAAAAAGAAAATGTATTTATTGATTAAGATTTATACGCTTAAAAGGGAATAAAAAGAAGTGCGCAAAAATAATATATAATATATATATATATATATATATATATATATATATATATATATATATATATATATATATATATATATATATATATATATATATATATATATATATATATATATATATATATATATATATATATATATATATATATATATATATATATATATATATATATATATATATATATATATATATATATATATATATATATATATATATATATATATATATATATATATATATATATATATATATATATATATATATATATATATATATATATATATATATATATATATATATATATATATATATATATATATATATATATATATATATATATATATATATATATATATATATATATATATATATATATATATATATATATATATATATATATATATATATATATATATATATATATATATATATATATATATATATATATATATATATATATATATATATATATATATATATATATATATATATATATATATATATATATATATATATATATATATATATATAAGATCATAATTTTTATTTCACTAAGACTCGGAGACTAAATACATTAAACATCCATGGTTAACGTTTGCTATCGGGGAATTGAACCTGGGCCTTATAGCGTAAAAGCAATAGAGTTTTACCTCTACACTATGACGTCTTGAAAAAGAAATCCGAAGAGGAGGCTCATGAATAACAAATCATGAATAATCTCATGAATAATAATTCATGAAGAAAAACATCTAAGAGCTTCTCCCGACTGTGCTTGAGCGTTAGGCAACACAATTTATAGATTGCGAGATGAAGGGGGACCGAGCCCGTGTCATGTTGCCTCACGCTCAAGAGCGGTCGAAAGAAGTCCTTGGAGGTTGTTCTTCATGAATTATTATTCTTCGGATTTCTCTTCCAAAACATCATTGCGTAGAGGTAAAACTCTTTTGTTTTTAAAACTTTTAAAAAAAGACCCGGGTTCGATTTTCCGATACCAAAACTTTAAACTTGGGTGTTTAATATATATATATATATATATATATATATATATATATATATATATATATATATATATATATATATATATATATATATATATATATATATATATATATATATATATATATATATATATATATATAAATTTTAAAGATATATAAGGATTGATCAACTTTCAGCGTCTAGGTTGTCCAACAGAAAAGAATGTAAAATTCTACTTCAAGAATTCTGATGAGAACTACTCTGGTACATCTACGGAATAGTAACTATGAGTGTCTTTTTTTTTTAACTATTGTAATCGCTTCAAATGGCGTCACTAAAAACCATAAGAGGGTTGCGAACTACCTCTAGTGAAACCAACAGTGAAAGTTACACCCAAAAAAAAGCGAAATAATTTTAAGTTTGTAGATCGATAGTTAAGTATAACAGTAAAAACATTTTACTTGAACCAAGTTTATAATTCTATTGTAATTTTCTCTTTGAAGTAATGTAAGAACTGTCATTATCAGACAGTAACAACGACTACTCAGTTACAAGTGGTTAGTTGATTGATTTTGTCAGCATGTTATTGTTTAGATTTTATTATTATTGTTATTATTATTATTATTATTATTATTATTATTATTATTATTATTATTATTATTATTATTATTATTTATTATTATTATTATTATTATTATTATTATTATTATTATTATTATTATTATTATTATTATTATTATTATTATTATTATTATTTTTATTATTATTATTATTATTATTATTATTATTATTATTATTATTATTATTATTATTATTATTATTATTATTATTATTATTATTATTATTATTATTATTATTATTATTATTATTATTATTATTATTGTTATTATCATTATATTATATTATCATTATTATTATTATTATTATTATTATTATTATTATTATGAAAATGAATTTTGCGATTTAGTAATATGGAATGACTAGGCTACAATGTATCCTTAGGTTTCCTTATCGCACTAAAATAATAATAATAATAATAATAATAATAATAATAATAATAATAATAATAATAATAATAATAATAATAATAATAATATTAACATTACCAGAGGAGGGAAACTTTCTAGGAAGTCTTTCTTAAGATCCGCATGAGGGATCGAACCAACGTCTTCAGACGTATAAGTTAATCACTCTACCGCTATGACACGATGAGTTATAAAGTAAAGAATAGTAACCCCAAATAGCTGGGATGCTAGAAATGTTCAATATTATCTAAATGTGTTCTTTTTTGTTATCCTTTTACAAGTAGAGAACCCCCAGAGGTCCAAACACTGTTTCTGCTGGAGGAGGAGTAAGGTCAGTCAATGAAACAAGAAACTATGTAAAGGTCTTTTATAATTCAGACAAATTTTGAATTGGCTGTAGAGAGAAAAGCCCAGTTTATAAAGAAAGAAATGTTGAACAGCTTGAACTCTCCAGTAAAAATAAAATAGAGATGTAATGTTTGGGTTTATTGATCTGAATTCGATATAAGAAAAAAAAGATGTTAAGGAAGTAGTATCAATGTTTGTCGCTGTAAAAGTGGAAAGTTTCTTCACTTCTGTAACTGAAAAATTGTTAAAGGTGTATGTATATGTTCCAAAACAAATAGCTTTATACGTTGAAATTTTCGAGAGTAAATTTATAATAGAAATATCAGTGTAAAAAATGGCAAAGACATATCAGGAAGAGACCAAAGATTGATTAGTATTAGATGTACTGACGTTCATAGCTGAAAGAGAATATGTAGAATCTCTTCCAACTCTCTATTTCTAAGTCCTGAAAATATTTCTGACTTTCTGTTTGTCTACTTCTTTAGTTGAGAGGAGCTTTTAAAATCTAAATATTATAGATACATCATTCTGTAACATTAAGGGATTTCCGATCTTGTGATATTATCTACTGAAAGTGATTTGCTGAGAGACATTAATTTCTTTAAAGTGATTCTCAAGTTTTCAGCTTTGAAGGCCAAAAAAAAAGAAAGTTATAACTCAGTCTAGATATTTACTAAGTACTGAAATGCTTGTGAATTTATTAAATTATGTTTTTTTAATAGTATTATTTCCATTATAATATATTCTTAAATGTATTTGCCTAAAACTTCTCAACTTTTACATTATATTGACAATTATCGATTTTACACACTTAATCCATTATTGTTTCTCATCTTAATTTACTGTTTAAAACGAAAAAAAAGTTTGCTGTTAAAATGAACGTACTTTGTTTTTGTTTTTAAAACTCTTCAATATTAATATGTTGAATATAAATATCAAATTTCAGCTTCAACAACGTAATATATGAATTCAGTTAAGCTTTGCATTTGATATTGTACTTTAAAGGCGTATAGCTGATTTCACTAATTGCTTATGTCACTTCTGTTGCGTGACATTTAGTAATAAGCGAGAAATAATATTTAAGTATAACAAAAATATATTAAAACATTATCAAAGATTCTATTTGGTCTATTACTGGAGAGGGCCTTGTAGGAATGACACAATGGAATTACTGCATTGGGTGAAATAAACATTAGTAAAGCCAATTCAAATTTTGAACATTTTATTATCTGATCAGTCAAAATATTTCGCTGGAAATAGGAACATATTCCTAGGAAATAGTATTGATAAGATAAACCACGATTAAGGTGAAATCCCACCAAGATATTAGAATCTACAGACTAAATACCAGAATCCCAATATAAGTCATCTTTCTGAGAATCGATGAAATTGAGTGAAATGTTTGGTATAAGAAAAAAAATAGTTATGTGACATGCAATTGCATTTTTTATGAATCTGTTGATTTTGAGACATGAATAAACACTTTCCTTCAAATTTTGATGAGTTCCAAAGATTCTCCAAAAATGAGAAATTTTGTAATTCCATTTTTGTAATCAGGTTTTAAGTGCCTCCTTTAACTACTTACTCATACCCATAGATTGAATACCTAAGAAATCAAAAATTCCTCCTGCGCGAACTTAAATAGAAGTTGCATTGTTATTTCTAATGGAATGGAGGAATAAATAAACCATTTTCCTTCCACATCATTCAGAGTTGATAAATTGATTGGAAATTAGTGTTTTCTTTATCCCGAATTCATTTCCATTAACAAATAATATTTTTACATCGCTATTATAAACAATGTCAAACACGTACAAAGATTTGATTCACCGTTGAATTATATTCTACAAAATTTTCATTAATATTAAATCAAGTCTTACCTCGTATTTAAAATTTACAGATTTTAATTTCATTAATATACTTTTAGCACTAGCAACTTTTTTTTTCAGAAAGAAACATAAAGGGATTTTAAACTTAAAATATATTTTCCTTATTAAACATTAAAAGCTACTTACCTCCTCTCTGGCAAAGTCAGAAGCAAGAAGAATTATTAAAGTACAAGGTATCAATATTAGAAATGCTGGCAATGCTTCAGTAAAGTTGATCAGAGATGCTGAGGATGTAATTTGAGAAGTAAAAAGGAATATAAAATAAACAAAATAAACCGAAATGGGTTTTGAGTAATAGAAGAATGTCTCTTCCATTAGTGCTTGAAAGTTTATCAAACAATCTTTAAGATAATTTATATCAAAATGATTGTGTTTCTTCTTTAAGGAAATCTTTAATTGTTTACACAGTAACTCAGGTTTTTCTTTTAAAATCTGAATATTTTTCTTTTGTAAATTTTTCATTTTACAAGAAAGTTTACCCATATTTGCCCAAAATATCCAAAAAATTGCCACCGCTTGAATATATGCATAAAAATCACCTAAATCATAATAAATTAAAAGCAAATTATGGTCATCAATGTCAAACCTAAAATCCAAGAAGAAAACATAGATGCAAATATAGAGTAGTAACAAAATCATACAATAACAAAGGTAAAGAACTTTTTTATGCGTGTCTTTCCAAATTACTTTTCCTTTCTGAAGTTTCCTGATAATCTTTTCAAAGTTTTTCAAATAGACTCTTGAGTAAATGCTAGTAAAGAGTGAGACAAAATAAAATAAAAAAATTGTCAAGATCGGAATTGAATGGAGTAATATCTTCTTGATTGGAGTTTCTTCTTTCAAATTTTTTCTCATCTCAATAAACACTACTGGAAGAAAAGTAAATCCAGAAGCAAGGCCAACTATTTGAATCACGAACATGCAGTTGTGATAAATGTCCGAAATAAGGGCAATCAAAGAGTATTTTATTCTAGATATTTTGAAGCGTCTCAAGCCGATTGTTGAAGCAATGATCAGAGCAAACTGTAAAACAAGATGATAATCCATAATGTTTAATTAAGGGAGTGGGAAACACTGTCTTCAACTTCTTATTCCAGTGTTGCTCATTATGAACCTCAAAAATTCTAAAACTGTTCTTTTTATATATAAAAAATACATCAATAAAGAAAAAAACTAACTAATTTCTATATATATATTATACCTAAAATTACTTAATTTTTTCATGAAAGAAAAGTAATTTTAAATAAAATGATAATAATTCATCTTTTCCTTCAAGTGGAGAACATTTAATAACACAACGTCTGACAAATGTTTTTAATGTTATGAAATTGATCTTGAATTAATGTTAATAATAAGAATTGATTAAATTCTTCGGAAAAAAAGACGAATATTTTAAACTTTGATTGTCCAATTTATCATCTTTTTCTTCTTTATTTGAAACCTCGTTACATTCACTAAAAAAGATAAGAATTCTTCCCAATTTAATTATGGAATTTTTCATTTAAAAACAAAATTGAATTTTGAAAATGATTAAGATTATAAACATTTTATAAAATGAAAATTGATAAATTTAATATTTTACAAATTAGATAAAATTTCTTCAAAATTTGACGATTTCTTTTCCTCTCAATCTCGGAAGTTTAATTTTATAGAATCTATTTATTGCCTTCCACAAATCTATCATATATATATATATATATATATATATATATATATATATATATATATATATATATATATATATATATATATATATATATATATATATATATATATATATATATATATATATATAATCTCAGTCTCGCAAACACCTTATTGTGGTATTAGTTATAGATCCGGAATGCTGAAGGAATTTTTTTAATTAAGAAGTTATTTGAGAGAAGATACCTCTTGGAAATCATTATTAACTCTTGCAAATGATATAGGTATGTGTCTGACGTATCTATTATTTTGCCTGTGAACATGAAGCAGTAGAAGGAAAACTCAGCTTTTGTGGGACACGATGTCAACAAGGATTTTCCATTAAAAAAAAATTCAATTTTAAAATATACTCCCCCTTAAAAAAAAAAAAAAAAAAGGTATTTTGGAACAATTTTCATTGAGTTTGGGGAAAGTGTTTTTGTATATGCAAACTGAAATATGTAATGCTGTATTACGTTGTGCTTTGATGATTTTATATTATCGAGACTGACAAATAAACTCCTCACCACAGACTAACGAACTACAAAATTTTATTTTAATTTTATAATCCTTCCAAATAACTAATTTGTGGGTCTCCTACAAAGTTATATACAGACCTATTACAATAGTCCAACGATATGCACACCATACCCTAAACAAGCAAAAATTGGGCGTAGACCAATGAACTACAGTTTAAGAGGTAGAGATGTGGGTGCTAGCTATCCTCTCACTAATTTTCTCCAGTTTCTTTCTGCCCGTCGAACTGTTGCGTCGCTCTCTTTATGCTATTGCTATTACAATGGACACTGCTCTACTGATCTCTCCCGTCGTATTCCTCCTCCATTGAGAAGATCTGGTGCGACACGCCTTTCTACACAGTCTCATCCTTTCTCTGTCCAACTCTCTGACCCCAGACTTAACCGCTATGCTCAATCTTACATGTTCTTAACTGGTAAAGTCTGGAACACACTTCCTTTATCTGTTTTCACTTCCTTTGAATTGCACACTTTTAAGCGTTGTGTACCGGGATATGTCGTCGTTTAACGATTCGGTTTAATTATTGTTCAATCTCTGGTGGAAATTAGTAGGCCTCTGGTCTTGGCCCACCAGAAGAAACATAAAAAAAATTGGAAAGAAAAATACGATTTTAAAGTTCAGGAGCATTCATTCATAAAGGTTCTTTTTATATTATTATAAATACTTTGATACACTATTGTAAAGTACCTCGCATGAAAACGTTCAAAGATATTTTTAATGATTAAAATTATATCACGCATGCCTATTAAAAATAGATAGAAATTGTTTCAATGCTTTTATTTTTAGACCTAAACAGTTTTTTTTTTTTTTAAGATACAGATTTAAATGAGAATTCTAAGTTTAAAATGTTTGTAAATTAAAAAGTTTTAAACAGGAATTTAAAAATAATCTTATAATTTTTCTTTTTACAAAAAAAAATTTCCAGTGTTGTTTTCTTTAAAATAATAAACCTTAATTTTATTTTATTTTTTTTTTTTTGATTGACAAAGGTAGAATGAATAAACTCAAATAATAAATTTAAAAGCTATAAATTGCCTTTATTATCCAATATATTTGATTAATGCCACTAAATTATTTTTTTTTTCAATTGGAGATCATTGAATAAAATTATTTCAAACAAAATCTATTTCCTTTATACAATTCAATTTAAATTCATGCTTAAAATTGATGGAGTATTTTGACAAATGAATTTACATTGGTGATTGTTCAATTTATCCTAAATTCTTTTTTTGAAACCCTCAAAACATTCACACCAAAGATATGAATTCTTCTCAATTTAATGAAGGAACTTGTCATTTAAAAAAGAAAATGTATTTATTGATTAAGATTTATACGCTTTAAAGGAAATAAAAAGAAGTGCACAAAAATAAATTAGAAATATGTATATATATATATATATATATATATATATATATATATATATATATATATATATATATATATATATATATATATATATATATATATATATATATATATATATATATATATATATATATATATATATATATATATATATATATATATATATATATATATATATATATATATATATATATATATATATATATATATATATATATATATATATATATATATATATATATATATATATATATATATATATATATATATATATATATATATATATATATATATATATATATATATATATATATATATATATATATATATATATATATATATATATATATATATATATATATATATATATATATATATATATATATATATATATATATATATATATATATATATATATATATATATATATATATATATATATATATATATATTATATATATATATATATAAGATCATAATTTTTATTTCACTAAGACTCGGAGACTAAATACATTAAACATCCAAATGTTAAAGTTTGCTATCTGGGAATCGAAACCCGGGCCCTATATCGTAAAAATGATAGAGTTTTACCTCTACACTATGACGTCTTGAAAAAGAAATCCGAAGAGGAGGCTCATGAATAACAAATCATGAATAATCTCATGAATAATAATTCATGAAGAAAAACATCTAAAAACTTGTCCCGACCGTGCTTGAGCGTTAGGCAACACAATTTACAGATTGCGAGATGAAGGGGGACCGAGCCCGTGTCATGTTGCCTCACGCTCAAGAGCGGTCGGAAGAAGTCCTTGGAGGTTGTTCTTCATGAATTATTATTCTTCGGATTTCTCTTCCAAAACATCATTGCGTAGAGGTAAAACTCTTTTGTTTTTAAAACTTTTAAAAACAGACCCGGGTTCGATTTTCCGATACCAAAACTTTAAACTTGGGTGTATATATATATATATATATATATATATATATATATATATATATATATATATATATATATATATATATATATATATATATATATATATATATATATATATATATATATATATATATATATATATATATATATATATATATATATATATATATATATATGTTATTAGTGATGGATCGGATGTCATATTTTCCAATTTGCGGATGCGGATGCGGATGTTGAATTTTCGAAAGTGCGGATGCGGA
>SEYY01024645.1:0-5000 GCA_009176605.1 Armadillidium nasatum | reverse complement strand
GTAAATTAGTGTTTTCTTTATCTCGAATTCATTTCCATTAACAAATAATATTTTTACATCGCTATTATAAACAATGTCAAACACTTACAAAGATTTTATTCACAGTTGAATTATATTGTACGAAATTTTCATTAATATTAAAGCAAGTTTTACCTGGTATTAAATAAATATACTTTTAGCACTAGCAACTTTTTTTTTTTTTTCCAAAATAGGCGTAAAGGGATTTTAAACTTAAAATATATTTTCCTTATTAAACATTAAAAGCTACTTACCTCCTCTCTGGCAAAGTCAGAAGCAAGAAGAATTATTAATGCGCAAGGAATTAATAATAGAAATGCTGGCAATGCTTCTGTAAAGTTGATCAGAGTTGCTGAGGATGTAATTTGAGAAGTAAAAAGGAATATAAAATAAACAAAATAAACCGAAATGGGTTTTGAGTAATAGAAGAATGTCTCTTCCATTAGTGCTTGAAAGTTTATCAAACAATCTTTAAGATAATTTATTTCAAAATGATTGTCTTTCTTCTTTATTGAATTCTTTTTTTGTTTACACAGTAACTCAGGTTTTTCTTTTAAAATCTGAATATTTTTCTTTTGTAAATTTTTCATTTTACTAGAAAGTTTACCCATATTTGCCCAAAATATCAAAACAATTGACAGCGCTTGAATATATGCATAAAAATTATCTAGAGCATAATAAATTAAAAGCAAATTATAGTCATAAATGTCAAACTTTAAATCCAAGAGGAAAACATAGATGCAAACAAAGAGAAGTAACAAAATCATACAACAACAAAGGTAAAAAACATTTTTATACGTTTCTTTCCAAATTCTTTTTCCTTTCTGAAGTTTTTTGACAATCTTTTCAAAGTTTTTCAAATATGCTTTGGAGTAAATGCAAGCAAAGAGTGAGACAAAATTAAATGAAAAAATTGTCAAGATCGGCATTGAGTGGAGTAATATCTTCTTAAATGGAGTTTCTTCTTTCAAATTTTTTCTCATCTGAATAAACACTATTGGAAGAAAAGTAAATGCAGAAGCAAGGCCAACTATTTGAATCACAAACATGCAGTTGTAATAAATGTCAGAAATAAGGGCAATCAAAGAGTGCTTAATTCTAGATATCTTGAAGCGTCTCAAGCCGATGACTGAAGCAATGATCAGAGGAAACTTCAAAACAAAATGATAATCCATAATGTTTAAGAGAGTCGGAAACCAAGTCTTCAACTTCTTATTCCAGAGTTGCTCATTATGAACCTCAAAAATTCTAAAACTGTTCTTTTTATATATAAAAAAAGATATATCTATAAAGAAAAAAACTAACTAATTTCTATATATATTATACTTAAAATTACTTAATTTTTTCATGAAAGAATAGTAATTTTAAATGAAATGATAATAATTCATCTTTTCCTCAAGGGGAGAACATTCAATAACACAATGTCTGACAAATGTTATTAATCATTTGAAATTGATCTTGAATTAATGTTAATAATAAAAATTGATGAAATTCTTTTGAAAAAAAGACGAATATTTTAAACTTGGATTGTCCAATTTATCATTTTTTTCTTCTTTATTTGAAACCTCATTGCATTCATTAAAAAAGATAAGAATTCTTCCCAATTTAATTATGGAATTTTTCATTTAAAAATCAAATTTTATTTAAAATAATTAAGATTTTAAACATTTTATACATTGAAAAAAAATAAAAGAAATATTTTACAAAATTAAATACAATTTCGTCAAAATTTGACGATTTCTTTTCCTGTCAATCTCGGAAGTTTAATTTTATCATATCTATTTATTGCCTTCCACAAATCTTCATATATATATATATATATATATATATATATATATATATATATATATATATATATATATATATATATATATATATATATATATATATATATATATATATATATATATATATATATATATATATATATATATATATATATATATATATATATATATATATATATATATATATATATATATATATATATATATATATATATATATATATATATATATATATATATATATATATATATATATATATATATATATATATATATATATATATATATATATATATATATATATATATATATAATATATATATATATATATATATATATATATATATATATATATATATATATATATATATATATATATATATATATATATATATATATATATATATATATATATATGTATATAAAATCTCAGTCTCTCAAACATCTTGTGGTGGTATTAATTACAGATCCGGAATGGTCAAGGAATTTTTTAAGAAGTTATTTGAGAGAAAATACCTCTCGGAAATCATTGATAACCCTTGCAAATGGTATAGGTATGTGGTTGACGTATCTACTATTTTGTCTGTGAACATGAAGCAGTAGAAGGAAAACTATTTTTTTATGGAACATGATGTCAACAAGGGTTTTCCATAATTAAAAAATTCAATTTTAAAGATATACTCCCCCCTTAAAAAAAAAAAAAAAAAAAAAACATTTATTTTGGAACAATTTTGAATGAGTTTGGGGAAAGTGTTTTTTTATGCAAACTGAAATATGTAATGCTGCATTAGGTTGAGCTTTAATAGTTTTATATTATGGAGAGGGACAAATAAACTCCTCACCACAGGCTAACGAACTTCAAAATGTCTACAACAACCATTAATTCTATAGTCCTTCCAAATAACTAATTTGTGGGTTTCCTACGAAGTTACATACAGACCTATTACAACAATCCAACGGTATGTACACCATACCCTAAACAAGCAAAACTCGGGCTTAGACCAATGAACTACAGTTAAAGAGGTAGAGATGTGGATGCTAGCTTTTCTCTCACTAATTCTCTCCTGTCTCTTTCTGACCATCGAACTGTTGCCTCACTCTCTTTATGCTATCGCTATTACAATGGACACTGCTCTCCTGATCTCTCTCGTCGCATTCCTCCTCCAATGAGGAGGACTCGTACGACACGCATTTCTACCCAATCTCATTCTTTTTCTGTCCAACTCTCTAACCCCAGACTTAACCGCTATGCTCAATCTTACATGTTCTCAACTGGTAAAGTCTGGAACACACTCCCTTTATCTGTTTTCACTTCCTTTGAATTGCACACTTTTAAGCGTTGTGTACCGGGATATGTCGTCGTTTAATGATTCGGTTCAATTATTGCTCCATCTCTGGTGGAAATTAGTAGGCCTCTGGTCTTGGCCCACCAGAAGAAACATAAAAAAATTGGAAAGAAAAATACGATTTTAAAGTTCAGGAGCATTCATTCATAAAGGTTCTTTTTATATTATTATAAATACTTTGATACACTATTGTAAAGTACCTCGTATGAAAACGTTCAAAGAAATTTTTAATGATTAAAATTATGTCACGCATGCCTATTAAAAATAGATAGAAATTGTTTCAATGCTTTTATTTTTAGACCTAAACATTTTTTTTTTGAAGATACAGATTTAAATGAGAATTCTAAGTTTAAAATGTTTGTAAATTCAAAAGTTTTAAACAGGAATTTAAAAATAATCTTATAATTTTTCTTTTTAAAAAAAGAAATTTCCAGTGTTGTTTTCTTTAAAATAATAAACCTTAATTTTATTTTATTTTTTTTTTTTTGATTGACAAAGGTAGAATGAATAAACTCAAATAATAAATTTAAAAGCTATAAATTGCCTTTATTATCCAATATATTTGATTAATGCCACTAAATTATTTTTTTTTCAATTGGAGATCATTGAATAAAATTATTTCCCACAAAATTTATTTCTTTTATACAATTCAATTTAAATTCATGCTTAAAATTGATGGAGTATTTTGACAAATGAATTTACACGCTGGTGATTGTTCAATTTATCCTAAATTCTTTATTTGAAACCCTCAAAACATTCACACCAAAGATATGAATTCTTCTCAATTTAATGAAGAAACTTATCATTTAAAAAAGAAAATGTATTTATTGATTAAGATTTATACGCTTAAAAGGGAATAAAAAGAAGTGCGCAAAATATAAATATATATATAATATATATATATATATATATATATATATATATATATATATATATATATATATATATATATATATATATATATATATATATATATATATATATATATATATATATAAGATCATAATTTTTATTTCACTAAGACTCGGAGACTAAATACATTAAACATCCATGGTTAACGTTTGCAATCGGGGAATTGAACCTGGGCCTTATAGCGTAAAAGCAATAGAGTTTTACCTCTACACTATGACGTCTTGAAAAAGAAATCCGAAGAGGAGGCTCATGAATAACAAATCATGAATAATCTCATGAATAATAATTCATGAAGAAAAACATCTAAAAACTTGTCCCGACCGTGCTTGAGCGTTAGGCAACACAATTTACAGATTGCGAGATGAAGGGGGGCCGAGCCCGTGTTATGTTGCCTCACGCTCAAGAGCGGTCGAAAGAAGTCCTTGGAGGTTGTTCTTCATGAATTATTATTCTTCGGATTTCTCTTCCAAAACATCATTGCGTAGAGGTAAAACTCTTTCGTTTTTAAAACTTTTAAAAAAAGACGATTTTCGATACTTTACGTGTTATATTTAAATATACTATATATATATATATATATATATATATATATATATATATATATAGATATATATATATATATATATATATATATATATACATATATATAATATATATATATATATATATATATATATATATATATAGTATATATATAATATTTATATATATATATATATATATATATATATATATATATATATATATATATATATATATATATATATATATATATATATATATATATATATATATATATATATATATATATATATATATATATATATATATATATATATATATATATATATATATATATATATATATATATATATATATATATATATATATATATATATATATATATATATATATATATATATATATATATATATATA
>SEYY01024644.1:37500-38790 GCA_009176605.1 Armadillidium nasatum | reverse complement strand
ATATATATATATATATATATATATATTATATAATTATATATATATATATAAAATCAATTCAAGTAAAAATTTAAAAAGATGAAAAAATTACATATGCACACAAAATCATAACTAAAGCAAGAACTCGCACCTTCTATCTTTAGGCCTTGATTTTAAACTACCTTGTTTTAAACTTAACTTTGCAAATTATTTTTTATTATTCGAAAAATTGTGCGCACAATTGATCAAACTATCCCCCTCTTCCCCCTTTAATAATAATAATAATAATAATAATGGTGGTGGTATGATAAAGTGGTAATAAGTAATAAATGACCTTAATTCAAAATATTAAATTTTTGGCTAATCGTTTCTTTTATTGTTTTAAGGGCCATAAACTATTTTCTCCTGTTTTTAAATTCAAAGACTTTAAACTACTCAAGGGATTGAGTCAAGATTCATCAATAGTAATTACGAAACCAGATAAGGGAAAAGGCGTAGTAATACTTAATAAAACCGACTATATTAATAAACTTTCTAATTTAATTTCTGATCCTTCTAAATTTAAAGTCCTCAAAGTAGACATTTTTAAGCATATTCTTAAAATTGAAACAAAAATCAATAACTTTGTCAGGAAATTAAAGTCTCTCAATGTTTTGCCCCCCAATTCTGACCTACATATTTCTGGTACAATTCCTGGTTCTATTTATGGACTTCCCAAGATTCACAAGCCTAATGTCCCACTTCGTCCAATTTTGTCAGCTATAAATTCCCCCACGTATAAACTCGCAAAGTTTTTAGTTCCCCATCTTGAAGCTATAACTAGGAATGACTATACAATTCACGACAGTTTCCATTTTGTAGATCAAATAAAAAACCTGTCTTTTGGACAATGCTACATGGCTAGTTTTGACGTTGAGTCCCTTTATACAAACATACCAGTTTCCGAAACAATCAATATAATTACACAATCAATTTTTAATAACATGTCACCTCTTAATTTGGATCCCTCTCTTAATTCTAATATTAGTTCTGCTCATTTTAAAAAACTTTTACAATTGGCCACAGAGGACACGATATTTCTTTTTAACAATATTCTTCACCAGCAAATTGATGGCATGGCGATGGGTTCACCTCTTGGTCCATCATTTGCGAATGCTTTTTTAGCTCATCACGAATCCATTTGGATTGATCAATGTCCCCAGAGTTTTAAACCTATATTTTACCGTAGATATTTAGATGATTGTTTTATTATTTTTAAAGACGAATCCCATTCATCTCAATTCTTGAACTATCTTAACTGCAAACATTCTC
>SEYY01024644.1:15000-17500 GCA_009176605.1 Armadillidium nasatum | reverse complement strand
TTCCATATAGCTATTTAAATAATTAGCAATAGTTAATACAAATTTAGTATACTGTAAATGGGGAAGAGCATCACGAGCTCTCCTTGCGAGAGGTTCACTTGCTTTGAACTCGTGATGGTCTGAAGGGCTGTATTTTGTCTGCCTGGAGGGACTGTATTTGCTCCTCGTTTTTCAGGTCTGCTCTAAAAAAAAATAAATTAAAAAAAAAAAAATACAAAAATAAATACAGTAAATGAACTAGATGGCTGCCAAATGTTTTACAGCTGGCTGTTTTAAAATCTTATATATATATATATATATATATATATATATATATATATATATATATATATATATATATATATATATATATATATATATATATATATATATATATATATATATATATATATATATATATATATATATATATATATATATATATATATATATATATATATATATATATATATATATATATATATATATATATATATATATATATATATATATATATATATATATATATATATATATATATATATATATATATATATATATATATATATATATATATATATATATATATATATATATATATATATATATATATATATATATATATATATATATATATATATATATATATATATATATATATATATATATATATATATATATATATATATATATATATATATATATATATATATATATATATATATATATATATATATATATATATATATATATATATATATATATATATATATATATATATATATGACCTAGAAACATCTTAAGATTATTGCCTTCGTTTCCGACTCATTGGGCCGCAAAATATTAAAAAGCTGCACAAATAAACTATGAAATATGAACTTAATTTGGAGTCTTTGATTCTTCACCTGTATTTAAATCTCATATTTTGATTTTTTTGTGTAAATTTTTTTTTTTTTTTTTTTTTTTTTTTTTTTTTTTTTTTTTTTTTTGTATGTTTAGTCTTTTCATTTATCTTTTGTATGAAATAATTATAATTATTATAGAAATTGAAAGTTTTTTTTTTTCTTAGATTTTTTCCAAGTTAATTATTAGTACTTTTACTTTATACTATTTAAAGGCTTACTTGGAATTTGTTTTATTATCGCTACTGAGTAAATGTCGTGATATTACGGTAGAGCGCCAAGTTTAGTGTTTAATGGTAATGGTTAGACCCAAAGAAAGATCTCTTAATATGGCAATGGAGGGAGTTGCAAACATTTTTTCACACTTTGAGATTTAATCTTAATAATCTTAACAAGTTAAATGTTTGTTTTGTTTTTTTTTTTTTTTTTTTTTTTTTACCTTTCCTATTTTTTTTTTAAATTTTTTGTTCAATTTTTGATTCAACATTTTTAATATTTTAACATGTTAATGTTTAATTTCTTAAGTCTTCAATTTTATTATTGTTTTTAATTTAATTTTTTTTTAACTATATTGTGTCTGTAATTTGGAATTTTCCTTAATTGCCAAAGTACAATTTCATATATATATATATATATATATATATATATATATATATATATATATATATATATATATATATATATATATATATATATATATATATATATATATATATATATATATATATATATATATATATATATATATATATATATATATATATATATATATATATATATATATATATATATATATATATTAAAGAAATCAGACTGAAAAATATATTAAATCACGTTTTGCAAAACATGCGAACTACAACTCAAATGGGTAAATAAAATAAGTAATATAAATTATTTTTAAATTATTATTATTAAATTAATTTTTTATTTTATATTATTATATATATATATATATATATATATATATATATATATATATATATATATATATATATATATATATATATATATATATATATATATATATATATATATATATATATATATATATATATATATATATATATATATATATATATATATATATATATATATATATATATATATATATATATATATATATATATATATATATATATATATATATATATATATATATATATATAATATGATCAAAAATTATCACTTATTCATAATTCTTCATTGTCTTTTATTTAAAATTTAACTAAAAATGTATTTTATATCATGTTTGACTTAGACTACAATTTTTCGAAATATCACAGAACATATTACTTCAAAGAAACTATATATATATATATATATATATATATATATATATATATATATATATATATATATATATATATATATATATATATATATATATATATATATATATATATATATATATATATATATATATATATATATATATATATAATTATTAAAAACAAATTTTAAAGCATATATATTAAAGGAAACGTTTCGAAAAGCGTTAAAAAATTTCATTTAATATATATATATATATATATATATATATATATATATATATATATATATATATATATATATATATATATATATATATATATATATATATATATATATATATATATATA
>SEYY01024644.1:0-10000 GCA_009176605.1 Armadillidium nasatum | reverse complement strand
AAAGCTTTGTTGAGAGCCGAGAGAGGAAGCCTAAACAGAGCGATTGCATATCTTATTTCAAGAATTGGTAAACCTACGGGAAAACAAATTCAAACGCATTTATTTATAGGTAAAAAGGTAAATTTCTTCCTCATACCTACACACATTCTAACCCCCACTCGACTACATATATTCACACACATACATACACACATACTTATAAACACCCAAATACACTCACATTCATGAGTATGAATGTACCCCCACTGGGCTTAACCAGCAGGGTAATAGTGTGGCGTAGATCATTCGGTTTCACTTCGTTGCCTTTAGGTTCGTTCCTTTTCGTCCTTTCTCAGAAGATCTCTTGTATACTCTCTTCTCACATTGTAGTGTCTATGCTTCCACTACCTCCCCCTACCCTTCCATTCTCTCCACATGTTCCCACAAACTTAATAGCTCTTACTCCTACATTACCTTTAAAATAAAAACAAAATGGCGAAAAAAATTTTTTCCTCTTGAGGGTCGGCATCCAAACAATGCAATTCATCCACACATTTGGAGTTGTTGGCTTCCTGTGTTGGGGTTGGTGCAACCAAGACCGTGATGCCAGCTTGCCCTGGTGCACGGTCTTCTTTTTTCATTAATTTCTGAAACATTCGCTGTTTTTTGTCTAATTTCCTCTATGTTGAACACCAACTATCTTCTTCTAGACCTTACCTATTGAGGAGGCGCTTCAGAACACCCAATAAAAAAAATAAAAAATATATATATATATATATATATATATATATATATATATATATATATATATATATATATATATATATATATATATATATATATATATATATATATATATATATATATATATATATATTACTTCACGCCACCCCAGTTGCTTGCTCTCTATAGGGTTGTTGCACGTCCCTGTATGGAGTATGCTTCGCACATCTGGGGTGATTCAGCTCATACTGCTCTCCTAGAGAAGGTGGAGTCTAGGTCTTTTCGTCTCATCAACTCTCCTGCTCTTACTAACTCTCTCCAATCTCTTTCTCACCGTCGAATTGTTGCATCACTCTCTCTTTACTATCGCTTTTAAAATGGACACTGCTCTTCTGAACTCTCTCGTTGCATACCTCCTCCATTGAGAAGAGCTCGTGCGACGCGCCTTTCTTTACACTCTCATCCTTTCTCTGTCCAACTCTCCAACCCCAGACTTAACCGCTATGCTCGATCTTACATATACTATGCTGGTAAAATCTGGAATACACTCCCTTTATCTGTTTTCCTAACTTCCTTTGACTTGCATACTTTCAAACGTCGTGTATCAGGACATGTAGGCTACCATCGACCATGATAGATTTTCCATAACTCCGTTGGAATTTGGTTGGCCTCCGGTCTTTTCCCACCGGAGGATGTTGTATATATATATATATATATATATATATATATATATATATATATATATATATATATATATATATATATATATATATATATATATATATATATATATATATCAGTGGCGGCTTTTCAGGGTAGGCAGAGTAGGCAACGCCTACTTGCTTTTTTGAACCCAAAAATATTACAAAGTTAGCATATATATATATATATATATATATATATATATATATATATATATATATATATATATATATATATATATATATATATATATATATATATATATATATATATATATATATGATTGATTTTAAAGGCATACTAAAAGCCGCCGACGTAAATTTGAACCTAATTCCCTTTTTTCATACTAGCGCTGAGTGAAGACAGTAATTTTCTCGGTCAAAAAAATATATTCCTTCTCGGCAACTGTAGGCATCATCTCCCTACGCCGACTCTTCACAGTATAAATATATACTACTCATTCTATTGTGGTCTCTAAAGCAGTCCTTTTTTTTTTAAATAAAATTTAAATTACATTGTCAGAAATAATAATAATATTATAATAATAATAATAATAATAATAATAATAATGTATTTTAACTTGATCATCTCTTGCCCCAATTTATTTAATTCATAATTTATATAGAATACTGAAAACTGACTTGTAACACAATATAAAAAATATACTATGTGTATCGATAAGACTCTAGATCTGAGTCAGTATGAGTCAGTGAGGCAGGCGTCTCCATACGCGCCTTTTTGTTCTTCGTATCAAAGCCTAATATTGAGTCTACGTTCTTTAATTTTGGTTTTTTGTGCTAAAGTTTGTTTAAATATCATTTATTAAATATTAATTTATTACTGATTTGTGTGTTTTTAATAAAAAATGAGCTGTTAGTTTTTAAAAAGAAGTGACTCAACATTGCATGAGAAATTAAAGATTTTGCTCAGGGGAAAGAAAGAAAAATAAATAAGTGCAAGTACAAAATATATCATATATATATATATATATATATATATATATATATATATATATATATATATATATATATATATATATATATATATATATATATATATATATATATATATATATATATATATATATATATATATATATATATATATATATATATATATGTGCATTTTTCTGTAGAAAATTAATATTAATATTTTACTGGTGAAAATGAACTTCAGTAATGACATAATAGCTTCTTTATTAGAGAATCCTTTTGCTTCAAGATCTGAGGAGGAAAAAAGATTAATTTTAAAAGAAGGGAGAACAACACCAAAACTTACCCATATACATGTTTGTAAAAAAGGTACTAGAGCATTTAAATCGACATGGTATGATAAATTTTTGTGGCTTTGTGGTAGTTTACAAAAAAATCGTTTATTTTGTTGGCCATGTACTCTTATAGGAAGAAAGAGAAATGTATGGTGTAATGAAGGGTATAACGACTGGAAAAATCTGTCTATTGCCTTGGATAGGCACTCTAGTTCGAAAGACCACATTCAAAATGAAGTTACTTTTAAGACATTAAGTAAAGAGTCCTTGACCGTTTTGGAACAAATAAACGAGCAAGCAAAAAGATCAAGAAAGGCATTTAATGAAATAGTTGCTAAAAATAGACAGATATTCAAAGTACTAATTGATCTTACTTGTCTACTGGCTAAACAAGAGTTATCTTTCCGTGGACATGATGAATCTAAAGATTCGTACAACCAAGGGAATTTTAAAGAGTTTTTCTTTGTGATGATGAATAATAATGAAGAATTAAAAAAACATTGGGAAAAGATGCGTGGATTTACTGGTCTGTCAAAAACTATTCAGAACGACATTATCGAGTGCATAGCTATGGAAATAAAGGAAACCATTTGCAACATAATACGTGACTCACCCTTTTTTTCTATCCAAGTCGATGAAACGACAGATAAATCTGAATTAACTCAGTGTTCCGTAATTTGTCGTTGTGTTGATTCTTTGGGTAAAATAAAAGAGCATTTTTTAGGCTTTTACGATGTAGGTGAAAACCGAAGCGCAACAGGAATATGCCAAAAACTTGTAGAAATATTAGAACCATTTGATTTTAAAAATAAACTCGTTGCACAAACATATGATGGCGCTAGTGTAATGTCTTCTGAGCTAAATGGGCTTCAGGCAAAAATTCGTAGTCTAGCTCCTCAAGCACTTTTTACTCATTGTTTGGCACATCGATTGAACCTTGTCCTACAGCATAGCTGTCGCAATGTATCAGCCATTAATATTTTCTTTGCAAATTTACAAGGAATACCTTCGTTTTTTCATAAGTCAGCCAAACGAACTGCTGTTTTAGATCGAATAGTGAATAAAAGAATACCAACGCACAGTGAAGTGAGGTGGAATTCGAATTCTAAAATCGTAAATTCTATTTTCAAAGAAAGAAAAGGGCTGATTGAAGTGTTCGAAGAACTTATGAAAACTGAAAGTACAAATAGCAAAACAATCCGGCAAGCAGAGGCTTACAAGAATAAATTGTGTGAATTTGACTTTGTTTTCTATTTACTAATCTTCAATGACATATTTCTGAAAACTGAAATTCTGTATAATGTCCTCCAGAAAAAAACAATAGATATTCAGATGTGCATTTCAAATATATCTATTTGTGAAAGAGCTCTACATGACATGCGAAATGATGCTAATTTCCTAAGTTATATGAAAAAAGCTGAGATTGAAACTGGAAAGGGTCCACGTACTTTAAGAAATAAAATAAATAATGAATCTTCTGTGTCTTGCCATTATAAAATGAATTATTATTCTGTCTTAGATAATATTACTACTCAAATAAATACTCGACTCTCCAACATGTCAGCTTTAAAATCTCTCGCACTTGCAGATTCCTGTCACTTTGCAAAATTTCAAAAAATATTTCCCAGCGATTCTCTGAAGTCGCTGATGGACACTTACGGAAACTATTTTAATGATAATGTTCTTCGAAACGAGTTAAATATAGTCTATGCTGAAGAAAACCGCAAACTTTTTCACGATAAAGATGTAGAATCTATTTTGAAAAATATTGTGGAGAATGACTTGTGTATAACACTGCAACAAACTTTTAGACTTTTTAGTCTAATTGGTACCATTCCAGCAACTACAGCGTCAGTAGAAAGGAGTTTTTCATGCTTAAATCGCATTAAAAGCTGCTCAAGGAACACTATAGGACAGGAACGTCTCTCATTCTTGTCTTTACTTTCCATAGAAAAAGAGCTTTTAACGGAGCTATCAAGTGACTCTTCATGGCATGAAAAAATAATAAAGAGATATGCTCTAAGGAAAGATAGGAAAATAGATCTTCTTTATAAATAAATGTAAGTACAAAAATATATGAATTTTTCATATATATATATATATATATATATATATATATATATATATATATATATATATATATATATATATATATATATATATATATATATATATATATATATATATATATATATATATATATATATATATTTGATTTGCCTACTCAAGAATTTTATATATATATATATATATATATATATATATATATATATATATATATATATATATATATATATATATATATATATATATATATATATATATATATATATATATATATATTATATATATATATATATATATATATATTATATAACATTCATCTCTCCTTAATATTCTCAGTGTTTCATTTTCTCCTGCTCTTTCTTGTAAAGATGACATTACTTCTCTTTTTAAACAAGCTCCTAAGAGGTTGGGTGTTCTGAGACGCCTTCTGAATTTCTTCATTCCAACACGGTTGCCTGCTCTTTATTATGGTACTGTTCGCCTCTATATGGGGTAAGCAACACACATCTGGGGTGGTTTCGCTCGAATTTTTGCGTCTTTCTCTCTATTCTATTGGTATTATAATATACTCTACTCTTCAGTACTTTCACGCCGGATACTTCACCAATGAGAAGGGCACGTGCGATACTCTTTTCTACACAGTTTCATCTCTACTCTGCCCAACTCTCTGATCCCAGACTTAACTACTATGCTCAATCTTACATGTAGTTCAAGTGTAAAGTCTGGAACACACTCCCTTTGTCTATTTTCCAATCTTTCTGTTACTTACTCACCTTCAAACATCGTATATCAAGACAAGTTTGCCTTTAATTGAATATTCCCGGTTTCTTTTCCCTAACTGGTGGAAATTTTAGTAGGCCTCTGACTTTTCCCACCAGAGTTTAAATAATATATATATAAATATATATATATATATATATATATATATATATAATATATATATATATATATATATATATATATATATATATATATATATATATATATATATATATATATATATATATATATATATATATATATATATATATATATATATATATATATATATATATATATATATATATATATATATATATATATATATATATATATATATATATATATATATATATATATATATATATATATATATATATATATATATATATATATATATATATATATATATATATATATATATATATATATATATATATATATATATATATATATATATATATATATATATATATATATATATATATATATATAATATATATATATATATATATATATATATATATATATATATATATATATATATATATATATATATATATATATATATATATATATATATATATATATATATATATATATATATATATATATATCATATATATATATATATATATATATATATATATATTATATATATATATATATATATATATTATATATATATATATATATATATATATATATATATATATATATATATATATATATATATATATATATATATATATATATATATATATATATATATATATATATATATATATATATATATATATATATATATATATATATATATATATATATATATATATATATAATAATAATTATGTAATAATAATTTAATAATTAATAGAATTTGGAGCCAAAAAGAAACGAAAAGTTTTGTAAATATATAAAAATTAATGATATTAAAAGATATATGCAAATGAGCCTATAATTTAATTTTGATTTTTATATATATATATATATATATATATATATATATATATATATATATATATATATATATATATATATATATATATTATATATATATATGCGTGTGTGTGAATGTGTGTGCATAGAGTGCACTTAAGAATAGGCAGAGCTGTTTAGTCATGAGGCACTCTGTTGAATAGCGAATAAATGAGAATATATGGAAAGAGGAGTCTTCTCAGCTCTTTTGTAAGCGGAAGGGAAGATTTGAAGTATAACGAGAATAATACAAGTGTTTGACAGCCATAAAGAGATTGGGGAGAATCAGTGAAATATTGACAGACTAATAATAGAGAAAATATGTTATTTCCAAGGGAGCCGAATGCATTTTATCACCCTAGATATGTGATTCACACTCCATATAAGGGTGGACGAGTGCACTGCATTGAGAAACCGAAGAAAGAGAAATAATTCTGAATGCGCTTTAGAACATCCAGCCTCTGAAAAGCTTTTTAGGAGAAAGAATTACAATTTCTCCAAGAAGGATCACTTGAAATGAAATATCAATAACGTTTAGGAGAGAAAAGAGTTTGAGTGGTGAGATTATTAAGAAAATGATGAGGCTTTGTAGAAGAGTACAAGAAACTGAAAGGTTAGTGACCTAAGTTTTGAAGCATTGAAGACAACCATTTTTCACTTAAACAGTTAAAAAACTAGAAAAAAATCAGAGGTCATTTGTTACAAAACTACCTCCTAGAATTAGCTATTTGAAGATGAGTGGGACTTCAAAGTGAAAGGAATAGCAAAGGTTGGAGTAGTAGCAATAAATATGAATAGAAGATGATACAACACATAGAAGATCATTGTTAAAAAAAATAATCTGGAATAGGACTGAACTCTGAGAAACTCTATTTATAATTATTTTAAAATAATGACAATGGTCATCCATAGTTACTGAAATAAAATAAAATATAAAATTGAAATATAAAATATAAAATGAAAATTGAAGAGGCACAAAGTGAAAGGTAGACATCGAAGAAAGAAGCTTAGAAACGAAAGTTATCTCAGATTCGATAGGAAACTTTCAGTATTTTAAATACAACAAAAAAAATATACACTTTGAAATGGAGAAGAAATAAAAATAAAAGAAAAGTCGATAACAAATTATGATATCCTTAAGTAAACTATTTTAGCGATCTGAGATAAAATTAGGTATTTATGTTTCTAAATATTATTGTTAAGGATAATTAGAAAAATTGGAAAGGACAGAATTTAAGAAAATAAAGCCATCTTGGAGGACTGAAAAGACCTGACCTCTTTTAAAACAGGATGAGTAAGTACACTCTTCCTACAGTAAAGAAATACAGCAGTTGATTTTCATGGATGAAACGTAAAATTTTAAGACCACAAATGGGAGGTCACCATTAGAATCCCATCATTAGTATTGACCTCAGATAAGATTTGGAGAAACAAATATTTAAGGGTTTAAAATAGAAAAAGTTCTGGAATTAAACGATAATATATATCTATATATATATATATATATATATATATATATATATAATATATATATATATATATATATATATAATATATATATATATATATATATATATATATATATCTATATATATATATTATTATATATATATATATTATATATATATATATATATATATATATATATATATATATATATATATATATATATATATTTTATAATATAATTATATATATATATATATATATATTTATATATATTATATATATATATTATATAATAATTATAATATATATATATATGTATTATTATATATATATATATAATATATATATTTCACCTCTGGTGGGCAAAAAATCTACCAGAGTTAGGGGAAACGGGATCCTAGTCAAATCAAAGGCCGATTGACCTGATACACGAGTGTGTATGTCTAGGAAAAGTTGCGAAAATAAAAGAAGGGAGTGGTTCCAACTTTCCCAGTAGAGTATGTTAGACAGAGCATAGCGGTTGTCTCTGGGGTCAGAGAGTTGGACAGAGAAAGGATGAGACATGTTAGAAAGCGGTCGCATGAGCCCTTCTCAATGGAGGAGTATGCGACGAGAGAGTCAGAAAGCAGTGCATTGTAATAGCGATATATAGAAGATGACGCAACAATTCGACGGCTGAAAGAGCTGGAGAGAATTAGTGAGACAGGAGAGTGAAGACGGAAAGCCTAGACTCACCTTCTCTAGAGAGCTGTATGAGTGAAACCACTCCAGATGTGTGACGCATAATCCATACATGAGTGACAACACCTATCAGAGCAAAAACTGGGATGACGAAAAAAACTGAAGGCGCCTCAGAACATAAAAAAAAAAAAAAAAAAAAAAAAAAAAAAAAGTGTGATCTTCCAAGAAAGATCACGAGAAAAGAAATACCAAGAACAGATGAAGGTCTGAGTTGAGTGTTTTCGAAGAAGATATCATAAATGTGTGAAAGATTGTGTCGATTAGAAAGGTGGAGGAATTGAGTTTTTGAGGCATTGATAATACCATGTTCTCTCAGCCACAATTTGAAATTATTATATTATTATTATTATATTAATATATATATATATATATTATATATATATATATATATTATATATATATATACTATAATTATATAATATATATATATATATATATATATATTAGGATATATAATTTATTCTTCTTCTTCTTTATTAATAATTATTATATTTTATAATTATTATTTATTATTATTATTATTATTATTATTATATTATTAATTTTATTATTATTATTATTATTTTATTATATTATTTTTATTATTATTATTATTTTTATTATTATTATTATTATTATTATTATTATTATTATTATTATTATTATTATTATTATTATTATTATATTATATTATTATTATTTTAAATTGTTTTATTTCATAAAATATGTTTGAGCAGCTGACCGAATATTCCAATTCAAACACACTACATAACTATTTCCAGTTCGGCTTCAGAAAAGGGGGTTCAACTTCGGACGAGCTTATATTTGTCTGAACGACAATCTTTACAAAAATTTAGAAAATAAAGCGTTTGACACAATAGACCTCAATGCCTATTAAAATTATATATATATATAATAATATATATAATATATATATATAATATATATATATATATATATATAATATATATATATATATAATATATATTTAATATATATATATAAAAATAATAATATAATATATATATATATATATATATAATATATATATATATATATATATAATATATATATAATATATATATAATATATTTAATCAATTTATGCATAGAGCTATTATAGAGTAGAATAAACTACTACGGAATATACATAATGTTTCTTATAATGTATTTTAGTACGAAATTGAGCAATATTTTCTATCAACTTATTGATACGACAAAGTAAAAGGCTTAAGAACGAATTTTGGCTCACTTTAGTATAACTCATTTGCTTCATTGCTTATTATTATATTAATATATGAATACTTTGCCTTTAAAGTGTTTATTCTCACTTATTAAGAAGCTTGTAAATTTGTAA
>SEYY01024643.1:215000-217500 GCA_009176605.1 Armadillidium nasatum | reverse complement strand
TGCAACAAGAGAAGAACGTTTAAGCCAGGAAAAGCTTCTACCATTTCTAATATATCTCTGATTTTCAATTATTTGAAATGAGAATGTAGATACCCTACAGTATGATAGAGAATCTGTTAACGAATCTTACTTGTGTGATGAAGATTAGTGGTTCGACTCCCAGAGGAAAATTCTCTGTAGAGTATTTTCATTCCTTTATAAAAATGGAAATTTAGTAAAGTTGGAATTATAAACAGGAGAGTAAGATCCACATTTGATATTTTGACGGATGTGAAAGCGAAGTTAGAGTGTGTATAGATTCGAGTGTGGTACAAATGTTCACGAAATTTTAGCATTGGAAGATAAGGACGTCTGATTCACTTAATGGCTGGAATGAGGCTATACAAGCTAAGGTTATGTTTGAATTTCGTGAAAAAGGGGATGAGGATGAAACACATTTTAATAAAGAGCCGGACAGAAATATAAATAATAAGTATGTGGATTTGGATGTAGATAAAGATGAGGATGTTAATGTGAATACGGATGAGAATGTGGATCCGGATGCGGATGCAGATTTCATAAGTCCAAAATCTATTCAAATATTTCTGTGATTTCTTTTATAATAAAAAAGTCTGCAGTTCGCCTTCTCCTTCTCCAAAATCGGACTTTTCTAATAAATGAAGTATTTGAGTTCGCAAAAGAGGAAAACTAATAAAAGGTATTTAAAAGTAAATATTTACTTGGCTTTTCTCGAAGAAGACGATATCAATAACTTACAAAACCTGTATATATATATATATATATATATATATATATATATATATATATATATATATATATATATATATATATATATTATATATATATATATATATATATATATATATATATATATATATATATATATAGGGAGGTAAAGGGGTAAAAAATTATATATATATATATATATATATATATATATATATATATATATATATATATATATATATATATATATATATATATATATTATATATATATATATATATAATTGACCCCAATATACCTTCGAATTGGGATGTTTTAAGAGTCTCGTTTCAAAAAATGCGTAAAGCGAACCCACAGTTGAGGTGAATCTAGATTTACGTTCGAGTTTCTCATCTTTTTTTATCAAAGAAGTTGAGTTCTTTTGGTAGAAAGAACGAATTTAAAACTTTAAAATTTGAAGATAGTGTTGGAAAAAGTGGAAAAATTATATAAAGAATAGAAAGACAATCCGAAAAGAATTGCAAAGAAAGTCTGAGCTTCAAAAATCCCGAGAGAATAAATTCGTGGAAATATTCGATGATCTTTATGATATCTCCCATGGTGACGCCCTTCAAATTGTATCCATCGAAGAAGACTGTCAGTTTCCCTTAAGTCAGAGGAAGAAAGGGAAATGAAAGGTCAACGATTGGTATAGATCATGTCTTGGCTGAAAAAGAAATGAAAGAAGAAGACAGAACATCGCGATGGCTCAAAGAGAAATCGCTGCAAGGTTAGCATTTGTTCACGTTATGAAAAATTGTAAAACGCAATATTATTATTATTATTATTATTATTATTATTATTATTATTATTAGTATTAGTAGTAGTAGTAGTAGTAGTAGTATTAGTAGTAGTATACTATTAAAAGATTTTCACACCAACTCACTGTTTTCCTCAATATTTTCCAATTTGTAGAAGAAACATTGCGGTGATTTAGGTTCATCCACAGAAAATTTACCTGAAATGCCAGAAGGATGGCCAAAGCCATATATTGCCTCAAAATTTTCCTTTTCCGAAATCAAATTAAAATCTCTCGAAATGAAATAAATTGTATCAGAGATGCATGTCTGTTCATTGTTTGTCTGTACATCAAGGCCTGGATTTGTTCGCCTTTTGCAACAGCTCCACTTCAAGTATTTAACCTTTATTTTATAGGATATAAATGAGGAAATCAGCAAGTTAGCTTTGCGAAAATTTTGCAACCATTTGTGGCATCTATCACCTGAATTAACAGCCTTATTATTTCTTTATAAATGCTTCTGATGAAAGTGTTAAAAATATAACACTTCAAACCAGGGAGTTAGATAATACATCGATAAGGGCATAGATCACTTCATTAAAGAGAAATCCAAAGAATTCTTTGAGCTATTTTCTATAAACACAAATTTCCTGAGTATATACCCATCAGAATGGAATATCAATAAACACTTCTTAAAAGGTTTTACAAATTGTAAACAGACTTAAAGTTGTAAACGATGTAGCGGAACGAGGAATAAAATTATTCTAAGATTATGACAAATTGCTTACCAAAAATGAGGAGGAAAAACAGTTTGTTTTGCAAATGGTGTCTGAATAAAGGCGCTGACATCCTGATGGTAAAAAATCGACCGTATCTGCGTTTTTAAAGTACGAAATAACATATCATAATTTGTCTATAAAATAACATTTCCAAATATTGTTAGAACTTTGCTTTAAAATTGATGAAATTTTAGGAAACTAAAATAAGTATCACATA
>SEYY01024643.1:205000-207500 GCA_009176605.1 Armadillidium nasatum | reverse complement strand
GATTAAAACTATATATTAAACTTTTCATATGAAAATTCATTGTTCAAGCATTTACATTAACTTTCAAAATTATTTTTATTATTTGTAGTAGTAATAGTAGTAGTAGCAGTAGTAGTAGATTTAAATAATTAAAAATCTAAAAGGAACAACAATAAAAATAATTCAAAATTCAAGAGCACGTTCTCAAATAATTTAAAAGTGAATTCAAGTATTTTAAAAACTGTCTGTAAAAATGTTATTCATATAAAGAGTTAAATAAAAAATTCTCTTTTTAGTTCTTCGCACTCAAGTAAGCATATATGAATGCTATATTAACAGCGTATATATTAACAGAATTGATATTCTTGTACCCGAGGTGATATATACATTCAGAGGTGGGCATCGTTACTTAAAAAAGTAATTCCGTTACCGTTACTTCGTTCCTCTGAAAAAGTAACTCCGTTTTCGTTATTCCGTTTCTTTGAAAGGAAAAGAAAAATTAACGACAGTTCCGTTACTCCGTTACTTTTAGCTTTTGACTATGACATTAAATACGGTATTTAAGGTAATTCATAAGTTTGTGTTCATTAAATTTTCAACATTATCATTATTATTTTTAAAAATTTTACTAATAAATTTTTATTAACTATTACATAAAAATTAATAATTACACATAAGTTACAAACAAGTATATATTTGTTTGCATATTCGTTTTTGGCATACCTTTATAAGGTTGCATTTTCAGTGTATTCAGCATGCTATTGGTTACCCTGTAATTTAAAGGAAATTTACACCTTAATTAGGATAAGCATTAACAGCAACATTACTTGAAAAGTACCTATTGCAAATATAGTATATATATATATATATATATATATATATATATATATATATATATATATATATATATATATATATATATATATATATATATATATATATATATATATATATATATATATATATATATATATATATATATATATATATATATATATATATATATATATATAATATATATATATAAAGGATTTTTTAGTATGACCGGAGTGGTCAATTGGCCATCAAAGAAAGCCATACAAAATGTAACGGACTGAAAAGTAACGATGGAAAAATAACAGAAGTTATTCGGTATGCTACGGGAAAAAAAAAATAACGAGTCCGTTACTCCGTTACTCAAAAAACTAGTTCCGTTAGAATCGGAGTAACAGATTTGTGCCCACCTCTGCATATATTAATGCCGTATTAACATCATAGATATTAACAGAATTGAAACTCTTATACCCGAGGTGACATACTGTATATTAATGCCATCAACCTGAAATCGAAATAGATAAAGATTTTAAATTTAAAAACATTAAAACTAATAAAAAAACAAAAAAACAAATGAGCATGTTTCAGTTCTCTTTCAAATTATCACTCTTTCTCTCTCAAACAAGCACACACATACACACACATACACAAATATACACAAACAAACACACACATACACAAACAAACACAAATTCTCTCCTCTAGAAATCATTTTTTTAAAACTATTTGAGAGTCGAATGATAATTAAAAAAGAATCTTTATGTTCGTGAATGACGCAACTTATTCTCTAAATTTGAATTTAAAAACAACAACAACAATAATAATAATAATAATAATAATAATAATAATAATAATAATAATAATAATAATAATAATAATAATAATTATAATAATAATAATCAGAAAAATAATAGTCAGAATAATAAAAAATAATAATTATTATTATTATAATATTAATAATAATAATCAGAATAGCAATAATTTATTATTATTATTATTATTATTATTATTATTATTATTATAAAATCTATTATTATTATTATTATCATTATTATTACTATTACTATTAAAACTACTCTTTTATTTACGAGTGATTTTAAATATTTACTCTAAAAGGTTTCTTATCATATGATGATACAAAATGAATGACTCTTTGTTAATATATTTATTTTTTGTCACACAAATAAGGCCAAAACATACACACATACACACGCATACATGTATATATCTTGAAAAACTTTTATCCCGGTAGAAAAGACATTATCTTTCTGATTTCTTTCCTTTTTTTTATGTTAAAAATTATCTATTCTAAGTTTTGAGTCATTTAGTTTCTCTCGTCCTGTCTCTCGTGTTTGCTCAACCCTCTTGTCTTCTTCAGGGGCTCAACTTTTCACTCAAACTTGTCTTTCTCCATTTTCGATGTATTTTATCATTCCTTCTTATGTTCAGATCTAACCTAACCTAACCTAACCTAACCTAACCTGATTCTCTACATTGTAATTCCTTCTAAAAATTATATTTTTGTTCTTTTTGGGCAGAAAGATAGTTCAAAGGTTTTGGAAAGATCGGAAGTTAAAGCGATAGGAAAATAGTTAGAATAGGTTGTGAGCTATAAAGGGACTCCTGTCCTTCGCATAGGTTGAATGAGCATTCGCTTTCAGGAGTGAAAGATAGAATTTAAAGGCTTAGCTAAAACAGTTTCAAGACT
>SEYY01024643.1:172500-180000 GCA_009176605.1 Armadillidium nasatum | reverse complement strand
TTCATTCCTTCCATCACTCAATTCTTTATTTCCTTTTCTATCCCTCATTTTCCATCCACCAACATCCCCAAATATTTGAACTCTTCCACCTCCTCCAATCTCCCTTTTCCCAACTCTATACCCCCCCCCTAGCTCTCCCTCTCGCAACCACCCTCTCATCCACAATCATCATTACTTCACTTTTTTGCTGGATTTATCCCGAATCCTTTTATTGCACATTTACCAACAAATTCTCTCATTAACATTCTCAACTTTTTCCGAGAATCCGAAACAAACGCCTCATCATCCTCAACCTATCGTACATTTACCTCCCATTCACCGTCTCCACTTCTAAGCCTAATACGCTTAATTTCCCTTGCCTTTCCTTTCCATTTCCATAACTACACCATCCATCAACACGTTGAACAACCACGGGGACGTTACACATCTGTCTCAACCCCACTCCTATACGTTAAATCAATCAATCTGCCTCTTACATATTTTCTTATTTTCTTTTCCTATATATATATATATATATATATATATATATATATATATATATATATATATTATATATATATATATATATATATATATATATATATATATATATATATATATATATATATATATATATGTGTGTGTGTGTGTGTGTGTGTAGAAATATGTGAGCGTGTATGTATGCTTATTCATCTACATTGTATCATCATATATTATAACTCTCGCTTTGAATGAAGTTCGAAGTCAAAAGAATACATTAACTTTTTTTTTTTTTTTCTCTCTCATTAAACACGCTTTGTGATATTAATGTTTGAATTTGTTGCCACAAACCTAAAGTTAAAAAGTCTCTGCCATATTTAATGTTCCCTTATCCTTTTAATAATTTTTTTACTCTTTTTTTTTCAATTTTTCAAAAATTGAAATTTAGAGAAAAAAATAAAGTATTTATTTTAAAAAAAAATTAAAATTGTGAAAATTTTAGAAGGATATAAAACTGTGATTTTAAAACTTAAATTCATCTTTAAACACAGATGATGATGATTATTATTATTATTATTATTATTATTATTATTATTATTATTATTATTATTATTATTATTATTATTATTATTATTATATATATATATTATATATATATATATATATATATATATATATATATATATATATATATATATATATATATATATATATATATATATATATATATATATATATATATATAATATATATATATATATATATATATATATATATATATATATATATATATATATATATATATATATATATATATATATATATATATATATATATATATATATATATATATATATATATATATATATATATATATATATATATATATATATATATATATATATATATATATATATATATATATATATATATATATATATATATTATATATATATATATATATATATATATATATATATATATATATATATATATATATATATATATATATATATATATATATATATATATATATAATATATATATATATATATATATATATATATATATATATATATATATATATATATATATATATATATATATATATATATATATATATATATATATATATATATATATATATATATATATATATATATATATATATATATATATATATATATATATATATATATATATATATATATATATATATATATATATATATATATATATATATATATATATATATATATATATATATATATATATATATATATATATATATATATATATATATATATATATATATATATATATATATATATAATATATATATATATATATATATATATATATATATATATATATATATATATATATATAAAGAGTAGTCATTCCACGTAAGCTAATAAAGGTTGTGTGTAGCCCACAAGACCAATTTTAGTTTATTGTCAAATAATTGGTTTAACCTGAGTTTTGTGAGAAGCTTTTTTACTACTTTGTCCTCCTCCTCTTCCGACCTCGTCCTCCTCCTCCGACCTCGTCCTCCTTCGATCTCGTCCTCCTCCGACCTCCTCCTCCGACCTCCTCCTCCGACCTCCTCCTCCGACCTCGTCCTCCTCCTCTTCCGACCTCGTCCTCCTCCTCCGACCTCGTCCTCCTTCGATCTCGTCCTCCTCCGACCTCATCCTTCGACCTTGCAACAAGTAACAAAAAATAAAACTTCAGACGATAAAATTATTGCTATTCTTCTATTGAATTACTTCCATTAAAAAATAAAAGAAAAAATAATTGTGAGAATTATTTTTAAAAGGATAATAATTTTAAAATTATTAATTAACAGTAATTAGATTTTTGAATTATGATTAGTGTGTAATTATATAATTAATAGACTAAGCTTTAATTACAAATGGAAATAATTTATAAATATAGGTAAAAAGAATTTTAATTTATTTCAATTAATATTTTAAGAATTTATCTTAGGTAAAGTTTATATTATTATTTATTATTATTATTATTATTATTATTATTATTATCACTAATTAATATTAATTAATTAATAATAATAAATTATTATTAATTAATATTATAGAGAATGAAAATATTTAGTAATATTTTTCATTTGTATGGGCTTCACTCTCACATTATATCTTATTATTATTATTATTATTATTATTATTATTATTATTATTATTATTATTATTATTATTATTATTATTATTATTATTATTATTATTATTATTATTATTATTATTATTATTATTATTATTATTATTATTATTATTATTATTATTATTATCATATTATTATTACCATTATTTTTGTTATTATTATTATTATTATTATTATTATTATTATTATTATTATTATTATTATTATTATTATTATTATTATTATTTTTAATTTACAAATTTTAAAACAGATTTGTAAATCCTTTAGTTAAAGTTCTTTTTAGAAATTGTATAAATGTAAGAACAAAACCAAAATTCCTTTTCAATAAGTTCAAATTCTAAGACTATTAAGGTTACTTTCTTCACCTGAAAAGACTTCAGGATAAGTTTCAGAGGTCATGTGCCCTTAGAAGAACATCCTTCTCGATGGACCAAGAAGATTGGGTAGTGTTAATGATGAAACGTGGTACTACCACTAATAGTATGGAGACCCTTTATGGGTTTTGGGAGCGGATGAAAAATAAAGAGAAGAGGAAGAACAAGAACAAGAAAAGAAGAGAAAAAAGAAGAAAAAAATGAGAAGGAGAAAAAGAAAAAGAGAAAGATTGGAAAGAAAAAATGGAATAGATGAAAATAAAGTAAAAAAGAAAGAAGATATTTGAAATTATTTTTAGCTAAATCTAAAAAATTTAAGTAAAATAAAGAAAATTTGTAATTTTATTATCAATTTTAAGTTTATAAATCACAGTATTGAAAAGTGAGGAAAAGAGAGAAATGAAATTATTAAGAATAATAATTTCAAATGACTTCAGGACAATAATTAATTATTATAATTTCCAAAATGTTGTATAAAAATTAAATTAAAATTTTTAAAAATTAAATTTCATTTTTTTTCAATTTAATTAAATTTCATTATTTTATTTACAATTTACTTAAATTGTTTCCGATTAATAATAAAATTGGTTGAATTAAAGTTTTTTTGTTTCTTTTATGTTTCTAAGGAAAATATTTGTAAATTTAATTTTGGAATTCTTTTTCTCTCTCCCTCTCTCTCTTTTCTCTTTTACTCTCTCATTTTCGCTCTCTTTTTTCCCTTTCTTTCTTCTTTTTCTCTCTTTCTGTCCCTCTCTCTATTTATATTTCTCTTCTTATCTCTTGTTGTTCTCTTTGTGTCTATTCTCTGTTAATTTAATTTGAGAATTCTTTTCAATTCCTTTTCAACTACTGAAAAAAAACAAAGAGACGAATAATTAAATTTGTTAGCTCTCTCTCTCTCTTTGTCTCTCTCTCTCTCTCTCTCTCTCTCTCTCTCTCTCTCTCTTTCTACTTCACTTACAAAGCAAAGGGAGGTAAAAAATAAAAATCTCATATTTTCTTTTAATTCGTATCTAAACTTTGAAAACTTTCATCGTTCTTTCACTAAATTTCTTCTCTCATTCTCTATTTTTCTCTTTCTCTCTCCCTCTCTCTCCTTCCTCTTTCACTCTCTCTTTCTCCTTTTTTTCTTTTCCTCTCTCTTTTTCCCCCCTTTCTTCTTTTTCACTTTTTTTGTAAAATCTCTTTTTCTTTCTCTCTTTATATTTCTCTGCTCATCTCTTGTTCTTTCCTTTGTGTCTATTCCCTCTTTCTCTCTCTCTTTCTCACTTTCTGTCTGTCTGTCTCTCTCTCTCTCTGTCTGTCTCTCTCTCTCTCTCTCTCTCTCTCTCTCTCTCTCTCTCTCTCTCTCTCTCTCTCTCTCTCACTTTCTGTCTCTCTGTCTCTCTTACTCACTCTCTCACTCACAAACACACATACACATACACACACACAGAATAATAATTTGCAAAATTTTGTTTTCTTTTTTCGTTCTTATAAATCTTGTTTTTTTTCTATGTAGTACATAGAATGTTTTTATTATTATTATTATTATTATTATTATTATTATTATTATTATTTTTATCTTAAATTAGGGATTTTCTTTAAAATACGTTTAAGTGATTTGCAGTCATTAATGTTGCTGATTATTTATGTTTATTTTTCTTAACTATAATTTGAAGGTTGAAGTTATGTAAGCCAAAATGTCCGTTCCACTGTACAGATTCTTTAAAAGATCTTGAAGATTCTTCATGAGAAATGTTCTTCATGAGAAAGTTACATGCTTGTTTGCGTTTATTTAATTTTTTAAAATGTTTTCAAATATATATATATATATATATATATATATATATATATATTATATCTATATATATATATATATATATATATATATATATATATATATATATATATATATATATATATATATATATATATATATATATATATAATATATATATATATATATATATATATATATATATATATATATATATATAGTATATATATATAATATATATATTATATATATATATATATATTATATATATATAGACATATATAATTTCTTCTATCTTTTTTAGTTTTGTTTTTCAGATATTAAGCGTAAATTAGTGTCCCTTTTCCATAAAAGTCATTTTATGATAGAGTCAATAAAGGGTAAAATAAAATATGAGGGCGTAGTTTGTTTATTTGAAGGGTATTTTGTGTGGAATGAAAGTTAAAAGGTTTTTGGAACAAATCCAAAATAATAAATTTTCTCTATTTATCGAAGAGTGAAACGGACGCAGAGTTTATTTGGTTTGGTAACGAGAACAAAGGGTAACAAAGATATTCTTGAAGGTTCTTATGTGATCAAAGGTTTTCTCAAGAGTTTAAAGAGAGAAAAGATGTTTACATTCATATAATGGATGAGTTTATGGGGGAAATTTACTGAAGAAAAGACAAATGTTTTTTTAAATAAGGAAAAAAGAAAATTATAGATGAAGCTATTTCATTATATGTTTTCATTTAAAAAGAAAAATAAATGAATAAAATTTAGTAAAGAAAAACATATTAAAAAAAATTGAAATCATATATATTAAAAACAAATATATTAAAACATATATATTAAAAACATATGTGTTAAAAAACATATATTAAAAGATTAAAAAACATATATATTAAAACATATATTTAAAAAAATATATATTGAAACATATATATTAAAATATATACTAAAACTTATATATTAAAAACATATCAAACTGCACCTAACCTAATCTTACCCCTTTGTAATCTAATCTAACATTTTCCAATTCAACCTAACCTTAAAAAAAATTACGTAAAAAATGTGCTGAGCAAACTAAAATAGAATAAAGGATATTGAAAATAAAATGAAAACAAATTAACTGAAAAAAAGGACTGGGAAAAAGAAGGAATGAATGAAAGAAAAATAATAATAATAATAATAATAAAAAGGATAAATAAAGAAATGAAAAAAAGGTGCGACAAAGTAAAAAAAATAATATATATATATATATATATAAATATATATATAATATATATATATATATATATATATATATATTATATATATATATATATATATATATATATATATATATATATATATATATATATATATATATATATATATATATATATATTATATATATATATATATATATATATTATATATATATATATATATATATATATATATATATATATATATATATATAATATTATATATATATATATATATATATAATATATATATATATATATATATATATATATATATATATATATATATATATATATATATATATATATATATATATATATATATATATATATATATATATATATATATATATATATATATATATATATATATATATATATATATATATATATATATATGTAGTGTGTGTGTGTGTGTGTGTGTATTGTATGTGTGTAAAAGGTATTAAAAGATGAAATAAAATTGAATTTAATGAAAAAGAATTAAAACATTTAAACCGATGTTCGAGTCCCGAAGAGAATTAAAATACAAATTAAATTACTCAATGAAATTTGAGCTTACACAAATCTCATAAAGACCATTCGCTTCATTTCAATCTCCTCTTCCTCCTCCTCCTCTTCCTCTTCTTTCTTATCTTCCTCTTCTTTCTCCTCTTCCTCCTCTTCCTCTTCTTTCTCCTTTTCCTTTTCTTTCTCCTCTTCCTCTTCTTTCTCCTCTTCCTCTTCTTTCTTCTCTTCCTCCTCTTCCTCCTCTTTCTCCTCTTTCCTCTTCTTTCTTTTCTTCCTCCTCTTCCTCCTAATCTGATTCTCCCTTTCCTTATTTTTTTCCTGTATCTTTATCGATGCCTTTTATTCTTTTTCTTTTTTTTTCTTCTTCTTCTTCTTAAAGACGAATTTTCTTTTCATTCCTCTTTTTCTCCTTTTCCTTTTCTCTTTTTAATTCTTTTTATACGTTTTTTTTCTCGTTTTATTAGATTGTTGTTTTTTTTTTTTTTTTCCCCCTGAAAGCAACATGTGGATTCAGTGATGCAACATTTTTTTTTTTTTTTTTTTTTTTTTTTTTTTGAAAAGGGAGACTTTAAAAGCATTTTAAAAAATAAGCTCAAATAAAAGATTTGTTATGCAAATTTATATATAACAACTATAAATAATTACATAAAATTATAAATAGAACAAAATTATATTCTATTAAATCTTTTAAATTGAGTTTTACTCTTTTGTTTTATTTATATTTTTTTTAAATCGTTATGATGTTAATGAATTCAATAAATAACGATTTAGATATATTATTCACCATACATGAAAATTATAGTAACACCTACATTTAAACATGCACACTACACACACATACATTGAAGATTATTTTTTGTACTTACTTAGAAATGCAAAGGACTGCCGTAATATTACTGACCATTTCTTTCAGAACAGCTTCGATGAAAAACAAAATCAAAATACTTGTGTTGTGTTACGTTCCACTGTAGAAATTCATGATCAATTATAT